>BOPP01000038.1:9719867-9746841 GCA_017312745.1 Gryllus bimaculatus | reverse complement strand
GGGCGCTGCTGCGGCAGACGGCTGCGGCGCGGGGGCGGGGGCGGCGGCGACCGTGACGGCGTCGGCGACGACGAGGGCGAGGGCGATGGTGAGGGCGCGGGGGGCGGCGGCGAACCCCGCGAAGCGGCCGCCTTGCGCGCGGGCTGCGACGACGACCGGCCCTTGGCGGGCAGGGACTGCTGGGCGCGAGGCGGCCTGCTCACACACACATATACAAAACACAAATGGGGAATCAGTGTATAATGCAACTGGCTTATAAAGGCTGCTCCACACATTCGGTATTCGGCGCGTGGCGAGCGACTGCTCGCCGAATCCCGAGTAGTGAGGATGGGTTGCGTACTATTTGCCAAACAACGAACGTTCGCTCGCTCCACCCATGTCGGTCTTTTGGACACATCAAAGGAAGCGAACATTCACCGTGCGTATCAGCTGTTCGGAATTAAGGAGCAGTGTTTGTAGATCGCCGCTCGGCGAGTGCCAAAATGTGTGGAGCCGCCTAAATGTTAAGATTTACAAGTTTTTTAATTTAATGTTAAGAAGTACAAGTTTTGAAAACGAGCTTCCGACGAAGCTCGTTTTCAAATTTGTACGAAAGCAACAATATAAACGACTTTCGTACGTTATTTTTTGTATAACAATATTATAAATTTATAAGAGAATGGAACTTGTAGAAACAACTTTACCTCAAGGATATTAGGCATCAGTGCGAAAAAAAAGGGCGTTTGGCCTATGCGGTTTACCGCCAAATTCCACTATTCACTCACAGCGATTAGCTGTATGTGATGACGCAATTCTAGTTCTACAAACGGCTAATAAGTCACACTGTGCCATGAAAGCCCATTATATCAGCGATTTCTTACAACGAAGGTCGTTTATAATGCTGATATATAAACACATGTATATCTTGATCTCTTTTACGTTTGTCGACAGCGAATATACTACGTCTTCGCATATCAGGCATAAGCACGATAAGAGGAAAGTTCGAATAGAGCAAATCAAACTTTGATTTATTGAAATCAAGTAATACAAAAACTATACTGCCTTTTCTGCCTTGACGAACAAGATATGCTATTACAACTACAAAAAAAGTTTTAATTGACTGTTAATATTACGTGAATCCATAACTATGCTCGTGTTACGAGTTATGTATGCTCGTGTTACGAATTATGAACTTTAATTTAAAGACTATCCTCCTGAAAAGGAGCTCAAAACAATACTCATGCGGGTTGAAAACTAAAGATGATATGAAGATGTTTAAAAAATATTTTAAAAAATTGACACCCAGTAATTGTCATTACTATGAAAATTGTTACTACTTAAATAATTTAAAAACAATGATATACATATGTTTTTGTAATTTTAATTTAATAATATGTTAAAAACCGACTGTTCATTTTCGTCCGCTTATTATACTTGGATTTATCCAGAGCTGCCTCTGACGTAAATCACCTGTTTCAGTGCCATCTAATCAGATTGTTGGACGCCACCACAGTGACGTGTAAGGTCCCGGTTGGATGGCACCCTAACAGCTGATGACCAGTCAGTCAGTCAGTCAGTCAGTCAGTCAGTCAGTCAGTCAGTCAGCCAGCCAGTCAGTCAGTCAGTCAGTCAGTCAGTCAGCCAGTCAGTCAGCCAGTCAGCCAGTCAGCCAGTCAGTCAGCCAGTCAGTCAGAGCTTATAATGAAATCAGATATACTGAAATCGGATATCATGTAAACGTTTTGTGTTGAAAGTAGTGCGTGCGCGTCGCTCCTCACCTGGACGCCCTGGAGGCGCGCGGAGAGGAGCCCGTGGCGGAGGTGCTGGTGGGCGGGGCGGCGGGCGACGGCGAGCGGGCGGTCGGGGGGGGGCGGCAGGCACGCCTTCGGATGGGCGGCTCGGCGACTGTCGAAGACCGCCTCTGTACGCCTCCGTGTCGTCGGGAGCAGCGGGCGGCGACGCTGGCGCTGGGGCGCGAACTGTGGGCGCGCGAGGCAACGCGCCCCGGGCGGCGGGCTTGGGCGCGGAGGCGGGAGCGGCCGGGGCGGATGGTGCCACTACTGCTGTTCGCCGAGGTTGGTCCCGCGCCGGACTCCGCTCCACCCCCAGGCGACGCTCCTTCCACGACGTCGGGGTGATCAACGCTGCTCACACATGGGACTTTTGCAGAATTTGACTTCGCGACGGGCCGCGTTACGCCTCATTCACAATGCAAAACTTAAACGTAATGTAATGCCGTAAACTTTGCAATAAAATTTACTCGTAAAAATTATCACTCACAATGGCGGACGTAAGCTGAAACGTAAGTTTCGCTTGAGCCAATCAGATTTCAACTTATTGAAGCTTGATTGATTGTAGATTTGTTTCTAGCATGGTGGAAAGATCTTTTCACCGTGGTTTCTAGCTTTTTCTTTGATTTCCTACCGATTTGTCTTTATATATACATGTCCAGATGAAGTCACAGGAAAATGGCCCAAATTCTTTCTTCGAATTCACTACTCGCATCAAAACCGGTCCCAAACTAATGCAGTACGTAACAGTAATGAAATGACATAAGCACAAACTATGAACACAATCTGAAATCCACCATGTATGTTTCTTTCATGCTACTCTCTGATTGGTCATGGGTAGAACTCCGACGAAAACTTAACGTAAAAGCTTGGTGCTCGTGAACTCTTTGAAGTTCACGCACTTACGTCTACGGTTACAAGGCGTTGTGAATGGTCTTTGCTTAATAACTCAATTCCAGGTTTTGCGACTACGTTATGTCAACGTGTTCCTATTCTACCCGCTTTCAACCTCTTTAACACACCTTTAAATGTACTTCACAGGTAAAATCCGTGAATTATTTTTTTTTACAAACTTTAAGAAGTATTTAATGAAAAGATACGACATATTATTACTCATTCCCCCATAGAATTTTTTAAGTATCAAAAGGCTTACGTTTTGCCGGGCGCGCTTGTGGTTGCTTCTTCTCTTTTTCTTGCTTTTCTTTCTCCTTTTGAGCCCTTTTCTCTCGATTTTTGGCGATATGTTTCCATGGACGGCGTTCTTCAGGGGCCAATTTGGCAGTATCACAAAAACCGGGGTAATCTAGAGAATGAAAGACGTACAAGAGGATATGGCTTAATTAAAGAAGCGATTAAGTATATTAACAGATACCAGTTGCATCTGTAACTCTGGAATCCAAAGCCATTCACTGAAAAACGTTAGATTTGCTCTGAAGGTCAAACTGGAAGACAAAATATGTTAACCAACACGAAACATTAATTTTAATATTAAAATATTATAATTTAGAATTTAAAATATTAGAAAGATATTCCAGTACCTATGAAAAGTCCGTTCCACCCTACAGTAATCCCCGAATGAGTACCGTTAGCAGTACCAAAACTTTTTCCAATGAGAGCATATACTTTTTAAAAATCACAGAAGTGAACTACCAGACTGGTTGGGAGATCTTCAGAACTGTTCGTTACAGTAAGAGCAAGGAATAAACTCATTTTTTATCTGAACCATTATTGTTAAAGGTTAAGAAATAAATAGCCGTTTTAAATTGCAGAAGAAATTTGAAATAAG
Source organism: Gryllus bimaculatus (assembly GCA_017312745.1). NCBI lineage: Eukaryota > Metazoa > Arthropoda > Insecta > Orthoptera > Gryllidae > Gryllus > Gryllus bimaculatus. The sequence goes on along the minus strand of BOPP01000038.1, from coordinate 9,743,286 downwards.
AAGCGTATACATAAAGTTTCCCTAGGTCTTCCACAAAACGAAAACGTTCAAGGAAGAACTTCATAGTAGCAGATAGAGCATAAGTTGCACTATTATTCCACAAAGTCACTATCAGGACCGAGACATTTCATACCTCGGGATCAACAATTACATCTGTAATCTATCCGTAACGTAGAAGGCTGTCAACTGGAGTTAGCACCATTGTTTGACAGCCACATGCAAATATTCATCAATGCGTTATGTGTAATGATGACCATCAGAAATTTCTTAAGGCGTTAGAAGATATGGAAATCGCTGGAGCCGAGATTCGGACTAAAGGATGGATGGTGAAACACCTCCCAGAGGAATTACTCCAGAAAATGTGTTGGGTGCCAACCCGGGTATGGCAAATCGTATTACCATCCATCCTAAAGTCTCGACCTCGCCCCCCAACGATTTCCAATTTTCTTATCTCTACTTACGAAATGTGTGTCCGGCCAGCATTAACCGTACAACAATGACAGTTTTCGATGGCTGGCGATCACTGGTACCCTATCTCAGGCGGTAGACGTCACAGGAATATGGATATTGATCTCAGGGAATGACAAAATGTCTGAATTCTGGTGGCGATTACATGGAAAATAGAGGAACATATGCGGTATCTGCTACCTCTTTTGTTGACGACCTAGGGAAATGCGCTTCGTTGCAAACTAGTTTCTGTCAAAAGAATAAATGTTTATTAGTGTAAGGTAACACATTCTTCGGTCACATCAAAACAAAGCTACCAACGACTGATCCACCTAGGTGGATGACTAAAGCTCGACGGAATAATCGATAATAGAGATACTAAACAATTCGACTATAGAACAATCTGCTCATAATAAAAAAAACAAGAGGCAAGGACCGTTGACTGCCAGTGAAGACATCGACTTGTCGAAAACCTTCCACGTCTTCCAAAGCACATCACTACTGCTGAAGAATTGCTACAGAAAACAATACAGAACAGTCCAATCAGATACAACGCAATGACAGGACACTTGTCGACCCGCCAATCTCTTCGCCGGCGACGCGAGCGCACCCCAGCGATCACTCACCTTCCATGACGGTGGACGGCAGGATGACCTTCTTGCGGACGATGGTGGGCGTGCGCGCCGGGGAGCGGGGCGGGGAGCAGGGCGGGGTGCGGGACGGGAAGCGCTCGCGCTCCCGTGAACGGGGCGGAGAGCGAGGCGGGGAGCGAGCCGGGGAGCGGGGAGTGGAACCGGGCGAGGCGGAGCCACCGAAGCCAACCGTCGCCGCCTCCGCCGCGGGCGGGGCCACGGTCTGGGGCTCGTCGTCAGACGGGATGCGGCAGCGGTAACGCTTCACGGGCACCGGGTCGGCGGTGAAGACCGGCACCCAGCGGGGCTCCACCGCCCCCGCCCCCGCCGCCGGCGACACCGGTCCGTGGAGGTGGGCGTGCGCGTGGGGCTGGTCGGGCGTGACGACGCGGTGCGTCGACGCCACGGACCGCACCGACGGCGCACGCGGAGGCGACGTCACGCGCTCCCACGACGCCACGGGCTCTGCAACACGCCAAGACGCTCGGGATGCGGCGGGACGCCTCCCGGCGCGCCCCCGCTGCGCTCGCGCGCCACGCCACGCCACGCCCCCTTTTTTTCGCTCCCGGGTGGGATTTAAATACACTCGCACGCGTACCGCACGCCGCGGCAGCTACTCGGAACGCCGCTGCAACGGATGGCAGGGCGGACGTGGAAACTTCGAGGAAAACGCTATGTTCTTGTGCCACATTACGCTTCTCCTGCTACATAGGATCTTAAATTATGATAAACTTACTCTTCGCTTACGTCTTAGGTTTCTAAGAGGTATGCGTATAACTTCCATGGAAACACTTAACCTAAGAAATGAACAGAAGCTTTCTGTACAGTGCTTTCTGCAACTTTCACATAATAATTTACTATTTAACTTAAACGATTTAAAAAAACTGAAATTTCTTGGTAATTTAGACATATATTCGTATTATAGTACTTGCCACAAATGAATATTCACTGTGGAAATATTTATACTTTTAGTCATGTATAGAGGACTCAATATTTACAATATTTGAAACTTTTTGTGGTTAAAAAAGACAGTCTATCAAGATAATTCGCAACAATCCCATTATTACACCAATACAAAAGGAACATCAACACTTTATTACAGTTTATTACAACACTTATTAAGACAATGCTTTGTCGACCTTTTGTTTCGTTTGTTCAAATGTCCAGATGTTCAATTCCTCTTATTGCAACATTTCATGGAATATTCTGAATACCAACTGTTCAGAGTACATGCTACTCAGTAAACACTAATTTCTCTATTCTTACAATCTCAATTATGCTGGTAGTAAATATGAGTATTCATATGCTAGCGACATTCGAGTCAAAAAAAGAAAAACAAAGACCACATCACATACCATGACACCAAATTTATGTGAAAATAAAACTTTCGTAAGAATGAATTTCGAAAATTCACTAACCTATTAAGAAATAATACCACCTAAAACAAAGTAACCGATCCGTTAAAAATAGTGCAGAATTTCATTCACTAATTGTAAGCACACGTGGGTATTAACTTAGAAAAGAGTTGATAGAGAGAACGCATTTTTAGACGGTTTCGCAACACATGCTAACTACCCCCTTCAGGAGTTCTTAACTTTAATAGACTGTGCCAGAAAAAAGTGCACAAACTGATAGGGCAGGCAGATATGGTCAGGAGAAACAGTTTTCGTCAATGAACTAAGAGACTGGGACTCAGCACTAGACAGTACACGACAGTGGCACAGGGCAATATCGCACACTCGGTCGCACAGATCGTCCCTATTGCAGACTAAGGAGAGTAAGGCAGAACTTGACGTTCTCAACATTGGGGTAAGGGTCGCCAAAAAGAGTCCCAACTTACTAGGAGAACGGCAATTCTCTTTGAGAACAATAAATTGTACGCTGAAATCGTGATTTATTTTCCAACTCCTCCTAAATTGTGACCTTTGTTGACATTAACCCATTGTTAATGGCTTTAAATTAATTAACCGGTAAGAAAATGTTTAACTAGTGAAACACACAGAAAAATTACCATCAACGATATATTGGTATTTCATATTGGTCAAGCACCACTTCCTAGCCTAAGGGAAACGACATTGAAGGTTTCGAGAAATATTTACTACTGTTCGTTGTCAAGACTTCCATTTCTATTCCCATGTATACACTGTAATCACCTCAGCTATATGATCTCGAATTTTCGGTTGTAAACTTCGAGTTCAAGATTCTTATAAGTTATAACTTCACTCCCAACTCAGGTTTAAGGTATATACTGTTCCACTGATTTCTATATGTGTAGCTGGCAAGGAGATACACGGAGCTTTTTAACCTAAATCAGAATGTCTGCCGATGAAGGCCTACGTTGCCTGCTTTTGAGATCCATCTTGGTAATCATGTCAGAAGGTACATATATTTGTGTCGTTCCAGGGATTATGAAGACATTTTAATTTTTTGGAGTTCGTTACATGAAGATGTGACATTTTCAAAATTTTGAAAAGTGGCTTGGAAAGGAAAAACTTTTTTCACCTCTCAATGTTTTGCATGGATAAAAGAAAGTGCATTTATAAATATGGTACAGTTAAGATTTTCATTTAAATCTCTGAACTTTTGAAATGTTTAAATATGTTTCGAACCTGACTTATACCTCCAATACTAAAGCCAGGGATTTCTTCCTCAATGCAATTTATCCCTCAATTGTAGATCATTAAATGATCTCGTTCACATAAAAAAAATATGAACAATTGTTGGATAATTTTGACGGATATCGGGATATATTTCGAACAATTTACTAAACACATGACGTACGCCGTGGTGTGCGGAACCTACGTTGGTGTAATAATACTCATTTGGATGGAACTTGAACCAGAGATATAAAATGCTGTTAGAGGAAGAAAAGGTTCGGTAGGCAGCACATTCTCCAATCGTTACTTTTGCTCGGCTGTGTGGTTTTAGGTGCAACAGTGGTTCTTAACCAAAATTCGAACAGAGGATTTCAGGGGTAAAATAAGTTTTGAGCGTCGGGTTATAAATAAGTTCACCAATATCCAAGAAACAAAAAAGATTGAAACATTACATCACGCAATTACTTTCTGGAAATGGCAAAGCAAATACAATTTAAACGGGTTTTACTATCCGACCAATTGATAGTCACGTGAACAAGAGAAAACACAATGAGTTTAGAAGGTCCACATTCTTACTCTTCCAGCTTTTCCTACAAGACTATTAATAATAATATTCAGACCATGATCACAAAATTTGTGTAAAATAAATAAGCACCAGAAACAAATTTGGCTAATCATACGCGATTTTTTTTGTAACGATACTCGTGCATTTTACACTCTGCGTTATATTTCATATTTACTACTTCCGTAATAGCATTTGCATTTCTTTCTGTTCCCATTATAATTTTGATAACCAGAAACATTTTATTAATTCTTTACAATGTGATTTAAATGAATGTAGAATACATATGGTTCTGTGTATTCCAAAGGATACCAAATGCGGACCAAATCAGGATAAAACGTAATTGCAATACGCACGTTATTGCAAAATGTTAACCTTCTAGAGCCTGTTCAGAAAGACTACGTGGGTAATTTATGTATTTGTGCTTCAGTAAGCGAGACGTAGAGCAGAGACAATAGTCGTTAGCCTTTACGATTCACGTAGAATTTCCACTTGCTGTACAAATAACATTCCACTCGCAAGTTCTTAATCGTGTCTAAATTATTACTAGTAATAACAGTCTTTGAGTCCCGCGCAACCGCAGAACAGATGAAACGAAACAATTCGGTTTCCACAATGTCACTATTTCTACATCGATCACCTAATAATACGGAAAGTAATCGCAAGGAGCAACAAGCCAGCGCAAACAACACCACCCACAGTTTAAGGATTATATAATCTCTTCCACGTTACGCATGCGAATTTATACGTCCACATCATCGGAGATTAGTTTCCACAATTACCGAACCCGGTTTTCGCGCTGCTTAATCGACGATAAACGCGCACGTAAGACGTCCAGAGAAAGCGAAATCTGCGACGAGCCGAACGACACAGCGCAGCCGAGTGCGACGGGCGGGCGGGCGGACGCCGCGAGGGCGATCGAGGGAAAGGAAGGAACCTTTCCAGGGCGCTCGGGTTTCCCAATGCGCGCGTCGACCCGGCGGCGGATGGGAGCGATACCGCCAAGGAACAGCGAGGCGGAAAGGGGGCGTGGCCGAGCGGTGGGTGCAAGGGAGCGACAAGTGATGGAGGGAGGGCGGGGGACGATGAAAGTAAACTTGGGCAGTGAGGCAAGAAGTAAAAGTAGGTAAGCAGAAAGGACTAGTAAAAGGGGCAGAAGAAGAGGTACACGTAGAAAAGACAACGATGAAAAAATCGAGGATGTGAAGGAAGGGTAATCGGGTATGTAAGATGTGCAGGGATGTAATGATTTCTAATTTCTTACCAACACATAATATCGATACGCTGTGGTTATTGATTTTCAACCCTCGGTACTTTCAATGCCTACTAGTAACTGAAGCACGATTTTAAGCAAGGGAAATTATATACATTTTAATTAAAAATTAAATATTCTTCTAAATGTTTTTATTAAATACTTTGTTACATTCATATTTATTTTAATAATCTACATTTTATTCATATGATAAAAAAGGCCTTGTCTTCCAGAGAAGCCTTATGATGAGTCAAAAAGGCAGGATAAAATGGAAGTGATAAATGGAACAGTAGATTTTTTTCCACATACGCCGATAATCTATTTCCATACACAGTGCTATAATACTGTAATTTATATTTCACTACAGCAAGTACCGTACAAATATTGACAGGTACAACAAATATAGTAAGTATTGCTCTATACTCAGGCAAGAGACACACACCCGGAACAAATGGACAGTTGGGGATAGTGAAGTAAAATAAGTGAAAGGAAGCCAAATGAAACAAGCTGGCTTGAGACAATCACATGACAAAGGCGGGACAACGAAAAGAGGAAATGACAGATTCAGTTCCAAAGGCATAATCAGGCTGAACAACTGGAAAAGATAAATTGCTAAACAACAAGATTCCAAATTTAAACAATCCCATTCGGGTTGTAGTCAAAATCATCATAGACGTCCGAGAGAAGCCCAATAACTCTGAACACTCCCATGCCGATGACTTGGTCCTCCATAACTCTCTATGGCTGATTCTTATACGTCACTTTGCAATCGTCAACTTATTTCGTTTCCTCGCTCAATTCATTCTCGCTTTGACCTTGGAAGAATCGCTGTCCAAACTGCGCGTTTGTCAATTTCCATTCGTACAGGCTTCAGTCTTTATAAAGCTCCCGCGCCTTGGATGAAGCAGGACAGGCGAGCGAGGGGGAGCGGCGGAGGCGGGGCTGGCAGGTGACCCCAGCGCCCGCCCCCGCGGCGGTGCGCGAGCAGTTGGATAACGCGTGACATAACCGACGCTGAGCGGGAAGCGGGGGCGTGGCCCGCGCCGGTCGAGGCGAAGGGCAGGGAAGGGGAGCTGCACTGACAGCAGCGCTCAGGACGACGAGTCTGGGTCGCAAACACTCGAGTAACTCGTCAGTTGAAGATTGGAGAAGCAAAAAATGAAACAAATATAGGAAAAAAGAAGACAAAACAAAGACTTTAAGGAAAAGGAGGGAAACTAAAGAGAAACAAGGGGACGGTCAGAGAAAGAAGGGGATGGACAAAGAATGAAGGAAAGGTTCAGAGAAAAAGGGGAAAAATGGAAAAAGAAAGGGAAGAACAGAGAATGAAGAGGAAGGACAGAGAAAGAAGAAGAGGGAGAAAGAAGGGGAAGGACAGAGAAAGATAAACAAAAGAAAAGGAAGAAAGAGACTGGGAATAAAAAGAAAAGGAAGATAAAAATAGATCAAAAGAAAGAATGACACAACCGTCCCCTTATTCAAGTAATGTTGGGAAGAAAAGATGAGCTGTTATGAACACGAAGGAGAAATTAAGTTTGTATAGCCGGTAGTAATTATTATTAACTTTCCATCATTCATTGTTGTCTGTTAATGGATACTTAGTTCCAAAGACGATTCTTGGTATTTTCCTATCACTCTGTATTTGATTGAGAAATACAAAGAATTCCCAGGTAGTCTCAGAACTACCAACATTCCTAATTCTTTCACCGTGATGCTGTTTTTCTACAAACTACCTTGTTAACGGGTTTTTGTTGTTGTTATTTAAAGTCGCATCAACGTCTAGGTCATTAGCTACTACTATTGCTTGTAACGGTATGGCAACTGTGAAAATGACACGATATGATGATGATAGGGGATGAAAGGACGAATACAATACAACCACGCCTGAGGCGGGACTCGAACACGCTATCCTTCTGTCCGAGATCATAACGGCACTACTGCCTTAGCGATATCGGCCACCGGATCGGCGTTGTTAACGGTTTGAAGACATTACTTTACGCATTATAATGCAATTTAAGAAAACAGAGTTCCACGGCAACAGCTGTAGTTACTAGCAGCTGTGCACCTTTCTCAGGATCTGCAAATATTAATATACATCAGGTTCTAGTGCGTACCGCAGAATGCCGCTCGCGGTGTGTTCTGCAGCGGGGGCGTGGCCGGGCGGTCGGCCGGCCCACTCGCGGGGTGCACGTGACCGAACACACCCCACGGCGCCGCTGCGCCCCGCAGAGAAAGCGCCCGCGGGCGGTGGCGGGCGGTGGCGGGCGGGGCGCATTGCAACAGGGCCCGCTACCCACCGCCCGTTATGGGAGGCGCAATGAAAACGACCGCGGGTTGTTGATGAAATGGAAACAGCCGCCTCGAGTACAGGGCCGCGGGCGCGTGATGTCGCCAAAAGGAGAAGTTTTCACTTAACTTCATTTTCTTTTCCTAACTTACGTGTGGAAAGTGATTTTCTACCCTAGGGGTACACAAGGTATTACAAACCTTGTAGAGACCGCATTAGCTAAGCGAAGAAAGGTATTCCAAACGGCGTTACTTCAAAGCGGATAAATAGCACGTTCGCGGCAATGAGAGAATAGAGGAATGGCTGCTCACTTCTGACTAGCAGCGAGAGTTAAGAGATCACATTCATGTCAAGCTCTCCGTAAATGATTTTGGCCGTACACCCATAAAACTTAATGTGGTGCTAAGAACCAGCGGAGCTTAATAGAACGTACTTTCTAGCACGTATTAACGGTTATGTAATATTATAATACCACAATTTCTGTCAATATTAACAAATTTCAGTCACTTTTAAATTCATTACAACTCTAAATTCAATGATAGAACATTAGGCGCGAAAATTGTTTCCCCTAATATCAACATAAATTTTATTATTAAAACTGCGTTCTATATAGTCATAAACATCAATGAGAAGGCATTCACATAATTTGAAACAAGATTCGCGGGCGGAGTTGCCTATGGATTGCAATCTAATATCAAGTGAAAGACTAGCAAATGAAGCACGAAAAATTCGATTTCACAAATTTCGAAGATTTACAGAAAAAAGAAAACACACACACCATTTTGCGGACAAAAAAAACATTTTCTTCACCGTTTTTTTGCTACATACGAGGGGAAAAACAAAAAAGTTGGAGCCTTTTCGAGAAACTAATTGTTTAAAAATTGCGTATGTTTCACGCAAGAACTACTTATTTTGGGAAAAAATGAACATGGCCTTAGTTGATAATCTGTTTTTGGTAATACGATTTCAGTACCAAAAAATCGTCCTTCAATATTGTAGTTGTAGGAATATGACGAAAAAATTGAAATTTTGCAATTTTAGAAAATTTAGGAAGTGCAACGAAAATGCGACAACGCTATTTTATTATGCGCCTTTTGATCTATCAGAGGAATAAAATTTAAGCTAATACCGAAGTTTTCCGGTGCAGGATTACAATATTTTCTCTTATTGCGTAGCAACACAAGAAAGTAAAAATATTTTTATTTATATGAAGTTGCACGGCCTTTGATCGAGAGTACACAACTCTTTCATTAACTGATCCTCTGCTTTAACAGATTGCCTTTACAAAAAAATTGCAGTTATTACATTGCATATTATATTACAGTACTTGCAGTTATTACATTAATAGCCTAACTACTTTGGAAATCATCACAAGAACATCAACTATTGAATACTAACTCGTAAAGATTATTTGAGTACGAATAAAGGCATTAGTGCAAACGTAGACATGTCTAAACTACCTCAATAATTACACAACAAAAGAACTGACGTTTTTATTCATTCCTCAAAAGCGTTATTATAACTGTATTACGTAATAAAACCATTACTAATGGTTTCTTATATTATTTAAAAGGGTAAAACTAGCAGGGGAATTGCCCTACTAAGAAAGAATCTACAAGAATCTCCGTAAAGATAGGCTTTCAATTTAGTAATATACTTCAGTTAAACAATTTTCTTTGAAACACATGACAATCCCTTCACGACGTCCAGACACATCTTATATACATTCTGAGCCGAACCGGTCTTCCCTATTCTCAAAAACGCCGGTTCCCTTGCGTAGTTCTGATGCAACTAGACAAAGAATCTGCGCCCGTACGCACTCCTCCTGCCCTCTTTCTCAAGCGGCTCCTGGCCGCCGCCGACGCCGTAGTCTCGCAGCCGCTGGCGGCACTCGCGCATACAACGCGAAATCGCCCGCAAAAAGCAACAGGATATAGCTCTGGCTCCGAGAACGCTATGCTAACAAGCATTAACCGTAGCGTGCGTGGAGAGTGTGGGGCAACGGCGCCGTGAGCCCGGACGCACAAACGAGCAGCGAGATTCTCTCAGGAACACTATGCGACTGGCGAGAACTTTTTCTGGTACTTAAGGGCAAAGTTTTACTCTCGTGTTACCTACCCGAAATTTCACGATACAAAAAAATCGTATCTCTGGAGACGGCCAGGCTCGACGAGATCTTTGACCAGTTCTTTGGCCCCAAAATGCTGTAAATATTTTTTCTTTTCTTAATTTTTCTCACTAACTCTCGTTTGTCGCTAGCTTTCTCCGCCCCTCTTCCTAGTTATTAAAATATGTTTTGATGCTATTCACATTAACTTGTCAGCTTAGAATTTCAAGAAGTGAGAACTTCCAGGTATAGAAAATCCATTTTAAGAGTCAATGAGTAGACAACTATACTCGGAGGTGAACGTTTCTTAAGGGTAGAACAAGGAAGTGTTCCGGGGGGAGAAATTTCAATGGGGACCTCCTATTTTAAAGTACATGACAGAATGTTCGTTTCTTTAAGAAACGTTGTCTGGAAATACGAAGTTCACCTTTGGAATGTACTTTGATCACTGATCAATAGGAGTATATGGTAACTGAGAATAAACGAAGTTAAATTACACAAACATGTTTGATTTCCGTCATCTTACTCCTACACACCTTCAGTAACACAAGAACAAGAAAGTTTTACATTCAGCCGATACATTGCCAAAGAGCACGAATTATTCACATTAACGTGCTGGGATTTTAAATGAAAAAAAAAATCAAGGATGCTAAAACAAGAGATAACGAATGTGAATGAACCTTCTCACTGACAAGAACACCGAAACACTACTGAATCAGTCAAGTCAATATTGTGAATTGTGTCATAACACCATTCACATTACATAAAACTCCAAACCCAGTAAACATCCTGAGAAGCGTCAAACGCGCGAGGCCCCGTCAATTACATTACGCACAGAACGCGTAACGAACGTCGAGCGGGGCGCGAGAGGTCAACGGGGAAGGCAGCGAGGGGAAGGAAACGCACCATGGTCCACAGTTATGTAAAAACATGCGCAAGGGAGAAACGCATGGAATGATAATGTGTAATAAAACTTCAGTATTTGCACAGAACTACGCTGTGAGAATCTATTCTGTGCAAATAAATGTAGATCCAAGGCTTCTCAATTGGAAACGTTATTTCAAGAACCTTTTAGACTTTTGATTGTTATACATTTTTCATTAGCACGGTTCGGGATGAATAATCTTTCATGAACAAACTTCCTTTTTCACCGCAAGCAAAGGCACAAATTAAGTTACGACAATCTACAGCTGTCAAAATTACATCACTTTAAATAATTCCACATTTTATCTCTAAAAGAATAAATATTCTCCAAAGTCAACAGCACTGTCAGGTAACACCAGATGCGGATTCTACGCCTAAAACTTTCACAGATATACCGCTTGGTAAAGAACTTAAAAAAAGGCATAGCTTATTTCTTTCTCTTTCTCTCTCAGCGAACAACAAAATTTCTTTATCTCTGGCGTGATTTATCAGCTCCGCCGGGATCACTAGGCCACTGCACTAGGATTGGTGCCTTCCTGCGGGAGTTGTCTGTACGTTGGGCAGCCACTTCAAACAGTCTTGGTTACGGGACAGAGCCATTGTGCAGGCCTGTCAGTCAATCGTCTGGAGTATGGGCAGTGAGAGTCTTTCGCGGGTCGTGAGAAAGAAACTATACGCAATAAAGGCAGCATCAGCCCGTTTTCATCCATTCTCAATCAGGAACTCCAACGTGCATAACGAGGAAGTACGCGGCGCGAGTGCAGGGGAGCGGAGCGGACGGCGGGGCGGCGGCGGGAGACACAAAACTCGGGCCGCCTCCGCCCCCGCCGTCCGGTTCGCTCGTCTGACTTCCCATTTGGCAGGCCCGCACTTATGCGATCCGCTGCGATCCGCCGCGGCCCGCGCCGGCCCGACCGGCGATTACGCCCTCGTACGCGCTCGCGCCGATTCGGCGCTGACATTTGGCCGATGGCTGACGAAGGGGGCGGGGCGAGGGCGGACGAGAGCTCTCCGCCCCCGCCCACGCCCCCAGGCTCGTTACAAGACGCCGCCGCCGGCCCCACATGTCAGGAAGTTGGTTCATCGCGATCATTCACTTTCAGATCCATCTGGGCAGATATTACACAGACAAATGAAGGATACTGTAGGGACTCTTCCCACGACTTCCGGACGTTATTTACAAATCCAATTTCGTCATTCACAACGGTACATTTGATATGATCGCAAGAGCAAGCGGCACATCTTCACCCAACGTCTGCTACGAAAAATACGTCTTCAGTCTTCACGATTCTTCTGGTTTCAATCTGTCTAGTGAATTTCTCGAAACAAAAACATTTTATATCATGCCACAATACTGTTAACAAATGAGAAACATTATAAAAACATTAAATGATACAAACACGATTCGTTGATGGAAAATAAAGGCGTTAGGCAAGTTGTGTAACAGATAATCCGAATATGTCAAAATAAATTTAAGAATACGAATCAAGTAGGAGTACAATAATTAATTATTTCTCAGATAATATTTCATTCGACGGTTCTGTAAGTCTTAAAAACAGTTTTTGCTATTATGTTCTTTTCACCACCCTACTAGTTTTGTCATAATATAAAATCAAGTTTAATTTTATTTACGCCTGACAGCTGCCGCATTAAAATGATCACAGTTGAGGTACGTTTTAATTTTTTTTTTTAATATTTATTTTAATGTACATGCGTGATCTTTTTCCTTGACTCGACTACTGGGCAGAAAATTATCTTCAAATTGCAACAGACGAATGAAATACCGAGGTGGGCAACTGCGAATTACGTCACTCATACTACCCGACGCGTATTTGACTTTGCTTCTATTTTCTAAAATTGTAACCACGTAATTTATGTTCAAAGAACTAGGTCGTCCCTAAACGTCATTCTTTCGCCTCTGATGTACGAGCATTTTTGACAGCTGGTTATCAAGGAGTACGCACCATCTTCAGACGACGTGAGGCACGGTCAAGCAACTATGATACTGCACCTCATATTTTCACTGGGACGTACACAAACAGGAGTCGAAAACCAGAGTCCATAAAAATGTAAAGATCCCAAAGAAAGAATAAAGGTTAAGCCTGTCAAGCTAATGTTTTAACAGAATTTAAAGGTTTGTAATATCAAATGCAACGGACAAAACAGAACATGAATTCCATTCCAGATAATGACACTAGCGTTATACAGACATGGCGACCGTCACAGTTCGAAAAGAAGAGCCACAAGTCCTGCCTCATTGCCTCGACTCCGTAAGAAATGGCTCTGACCTTTTTTTTTTTAACACAGATGGAAAACGATGATTTTAAGTTAATCAATGGCATACACGAACAGCTTGCAAAGGATATCGCCTTGTAACAGTTTGCGGGTTTTATTACGCCACATTCTGACTTGTACAGTAAACGTACCTACCCAATAATTTTGATTGGCCTCGCACGATCAGTTGATTGGAAACGAGAACGGACATTGTTAGCCCCTATAGATTTCTATGCATCAGACTGACGCTAACATGGAACAGAAAAAAATGATCAATTATTCAATTACGAAACAATCACTGCTCACAAGACAATCAAATACGGCACACTGAACTTTTATTAGCGCACGCAAGCGCGTGCTTTTACAGACTTCGTTTGTAAATGAACTTTGCTACGCTATTTCACCACAACTCTGAAAATGAATAATTTAGTTCTTCGATCATGAAAATCAATTGATCGGTTCAAAAGTTTCGAAGGAATGAAGTTTTGGCTACGATCATCCTTTGCTCAAGGAAGGACACATTAACCAGCATGGCCCTGCAAACTTTATATTAACTATTATAATAGACAACTGTTAAGCTAGAGAGAGGGGATGAAATGTATTAATATCCATTATTTGATGGAAATAATCTTTATTATGATCTTCAATACAGTACCTTGACTTATGGATGAACGGTGAACGATGACTTATTGATAGACGGGCGATGATAAAATGATGTTCACTATGAGAGCAATGGTGGAATAAAAGCCAGAAGAAACTGACGGATCCTGGGAAAACCTGCATTGTCAACCACAAATTCCACGTGAATCGACCGCGATATCATGCCCGGTAGCAAGAGTGTGGAAGGAGAGCAGTTTGTTTATTACAACACGGCTCGCTGCAACTTCATGAAACAATTATTTCTCACCATAAAACTTACATATTATATCCAAAGTTAATAGGGAACAGCAGTGATAATTAAGGATCATATACATCTATACCCAGTGAATTTACACACAGGAGCTCAAAACGTTACAACACACGAAATATGGCAGCTCACGGCATGACCAAAACTCGACCAGAAAGTACAAGCTACGCGGCCTGCGCTGTAGAGGAGGCGGGGCGTACTGGCTGCGGCTACCCCCGCCATCTTCGTCTCCATTTCTGTTCCCACTTCTGCCACTGTCTTCTCATAGCCTTCCCTATCACCTAAGCTAAAAGCCACTGTCACCGTCATCGCTACAGCCAACGCCACAGTCAAGTCACTTCTCTTGGCAGCCACTGTATCTACCACAGCCATTAACACTGCCGCCACCGCCACCACAACAGCCTCCATCACCGTAGCCATCGTGGCATTGCGAAACGCACCTCGTCCTTCCCAGAAGTAATCTGATCCGCGTAATTGCATTCCGCGCTAATGAGACATTATGACCCAACCGTTTCCACAAATAATAAAGCCCGGCTTCACCCCGCGCTATCTTCGCAGCATCGCCGCTGCCCGCCGCACGTGGTTCAATTACCACAGGGGAACGGGAAGCGAGAAGAAAGGTCGAAGGAAAATCTGTAGGAGGTTTTTTAGGTAGGAGCCGTTTTAAAATTTACGTAAAGCATTTGGGAAATCGTGTGCTCGGATTTATTGCGAGTACGATTACAGTAGTCAATTTAAGTTAGCAGCGTTGTCACCGTACAGATGCACGATTTATCACTTAGAAAATGGAGAATAATTGAGACTTTTTTACCCTTCATATGGCGAACTTTTCGCGATGTTACTGATCACTATTTTCGAGATAGAATTGTATACACGTTGTTTCTGTCTCAGAATCGATGCACGGGCACTGGTATATGTGTATGAGGAGTTGTATCGCAGCAAACGTATCGTTTGTAGTAATTAAAAGCCCAATTCACAGTAAAATGAAACAAATTTGAAATTGTCTTTACGCAAAAGACAAACAAAAAACAAAAACAAAACAAAAAAACACTAAAGAGTTTGGAATTGCGATGAATATGAAAATATAACAGCTTCGAGAACATTGATATCACAATTCGAAAACACTAAGTTGCACCGTGATTAATCTGACGCACAGTTATTGAACAACTAATACCCAAAATACGATACTATACGTAAATATACCTGGCTTATTATCCCAGAATTCGTTTTGTGAAATGTTACATTTGGGATATACTTCGGAAGCAATCTACGAATATCGTGCTTCCGGAATATAAAACTAGGCACTAGGTCTAGAAAACAGCAACAAACGAAAATTAATGCAACATGCGGTCGCTAACATCCATTAACAGAATTACATCAGGAATAATAATAATAATAATTATTATTATTATAACAATAATAATAAAGAGGAAGATGATGAGGAGGAGGGAAGAGGAGGAGGGAGGAGGAGGATGGAGGAGGAGGATGGAGGAGTGTGGAGGGATGAGGGATGAGGGATGAGGGAGGAGGGAGGAGGGAGGAGGAGGTGGAAAGAAAACGCAGAAGGTAGGATATAAAAAAGGTTGAGTGTGACGCGGAGTAAAAGGCGACAGCAACCGCGGGAAGAGCGGCGTTGGAGCGTCAAGGAATGCCAATGGCGTCAGGGATCTAATGAAGTTCACGCTCATTAGAACGCACGCTATACGACGGATGAGCGAACGCAGCGGGCGGCGTACTGGCGCGATGTGGCGGAGTAGAGTAGATGCGCGAATGCCTTCGACAATCTCAAATGTGCGCTGGGTTATCAAGAAAGTTAAGTGGACTTGGCCAAGTACCGATTTTGTAAAGAATAATAGGCGGTAATTAGTCTAATTTCCGACTGCTGAGCATCAACACTACTCAATGGAAATAAGTATCGGATTAATTATCCATATTACTGTTCAGAGGGACGAGGTGTAAAACGCTGATCTGTAGATTTGATGTCAAATGAGTTATTTTTTGGAAATATAATGAAATAATTAAAGAGAAAAAAGGCTATTCAAACGCTCCTCGTAACTTTCCTATTATTGATGTCTTTAAAACATTATTTTTTCCACCTGCAGATCAAATCAACGCTAGACGACGCGCAGTGTGTCTTGTTTACAAGGCAATCAGAATATCGTGCATGGAAAACAAGTTCAGGTATTTTTAAGTAGAGGAACATCCTAAGAGGAAAAAAATAGATACTGAAGTTAGTAAACTTCACTCTCTTCTCCTCGTTGCTCTCAAACCATCTCCAGCTACCATGAAATTCAACATTTTCATCTTTTTTATTTAAGGTTGCTGTGTTGTCATCAGGAGTGAGTCTTTCTGGGGCAGGGTTCTGCACACAATGACGGCAACAACAGCAATAATAAGTCGCCCCCGTGTGCGCCAAGGGGGCTGCAGATTCGAGTCCTCCGGAGGTATGATTTATTTGTGATTCTTCATCCCTCGTCATCATCTTATCAGAACATAATTCATAACTCAAGGCTTAACAAGCTTGTCTTACTAAGGGATACAGACGAAAATCTGATCCCCAAAAAGTTAATCTCTCTCCGGGATAGAATACAACTGAGCCTCGGAAGAGAACGTGTAGCGTGGTCAGAAATGGCCAATTTGCAAATAAATAAATAATAACAATAATGACAGATTAGGAAATAAATGGAGAATGTAGCGAATTGAATATTCTATATGATTCATTTCTAACGTAGGCAACTGGACCCATTCTACACAAAAGAAACATCCATAATCCACCCTATTCCAATCTTTCTTACGACTTTAACTGTCTATTCACAGCTAACAGAAAAGTGACCAGTCTTCTACGCCACCTGGATCTTCACCACAAACCTTATTCAGCGCCAAGGCACGAAAAGGTCACCCTGCGGCACGCCAGATGCTTACTACATTCTTTGCTTAAGATGCAGAGCACAACCTGACCATTTACCTCCGCTCGCAATTTACCTTTGGCCGCGGCCTGGACATATCAATGCTCACGGCACAGCGTGGGCGCCTCGGGGGCCACGGCGCGCGCGATCAGAGCAAGTGCAGCGGCGGGGGAGGGAGAAGGGGGCGAGTGGGCGAGGGGTACACGGCGGCGCCGCCGCGTGTGTCACCGCACCGCCGCGCCGCGCCGTCCGCCGGCCTATCTGATCCCAGATACCGCCCGCTCACTATTCATTGCGTACGTCCAGAGTGCACCACATGTGCGCCAGGCTATTCAACCCGGCGGCGGCGGCAGCGGCGTGTGCTTGCAACAGGAAGGGAACCCGCGGGACGCACGCGCTCTGCGACAGAGAAAACGCGCGGATGACCGACACGTAAGAAGCACTTTGCGCAACGCCGCGGTGTCAACGCACGCACGCACGGGGAACGCGCGGTTTAGTGCCGCTCGGCTTACAGCAAAGCTCGATTAAAGTTGCTGCCGGGAGAAAGAAATGAAACGAATGGGAAAGGCGCATTGCAAAGGGCATGTGAAACCGAGAAGCAGATATGTTCGTCGGACGTGAGATTTATTGAATAAACATAACTCTTACATTAGGTTATAGTATAATACAGCACGCGGACATACGTATTTCACAGATTGTATGATAACGTAGAAGACATACTGGTACCCTACCCGATTTTCTAAACACGGACATTACTTATAAAATATCTGTCTTTAAAAACCTCTTTAAAAAACTGCAGCTTTTTTGAGCACGAGTAAACAAACTTGTTTTAAATGAAATAACGAAACAGATCTACCTTCGACAGTGACCATCTTTTCTACATCTTACATTAGGGCAGTAGCCTGAGATATCGGATTCCGTATAGGCCTATAGGCAAAATGTTTCAAATCTGCATTATCCTTGAACGTAAGTAGTCAATAATAGTATATCCTTACGTAGAGTTAAATGTACTCCTGAAATGAAACGGCTAACATTATCATATAAAATAATAGGAAAATACCATTAACAACCTAATTCACTTTCAGAGGTACCTTCTGATATCTTTTTTATGTGTAAAATATTTCTAAAGAGTATTAAAAAGAGTAAAATGGCATCTTTCTTAGAAACGCTACATTAAATATTCAAAGCGCGGCACGATAACCTTTCTCTGCTAAGGACTCCCACAGACAATCGCCAGTGCGCATACCGTAGAAGTGAGCAATCCGATCAGAAGAGAATCTCGTAAGAGCAGAGCTGTGCTTCTATATTCAGTCTTGATCGTAACTGCTGCAAACATTCTTAAGACTACCAAAAAAGGCATCACTAAATAAAATGTTATGCAATAAATTCTTCTCCTGTTATATGGGTAGTGTCAACGTTATTCGTATTTCTGCATGAGAGTAATGTTTTATTTTTATTGTCGAAAAATAACAAAAACTGCATGTGAGTTATGGGGGGAAGCACAGAGTGAGCACCTTTTCTTGAGCGCCAGAATCCCTACCCCACTCTTAGTTTCTTCTATAATACTAATTTTCAATGCGAGCAGAAATTGAAAGAGAAATATGCAGCCTCCGGTCATAGATGTCTACGATTTCGTTAGATACCCAAAAACTTGGGAAAAATCAAAAAAGAATAAAACAGTTTCAATTTAGACTAAAAAATGCAAATGATTGAATTCTCACACTGCATTCTCCGTGAATTCTCACAGTGAATGTTCCGACTGAATTCTTGGCGCGTCATCCTTACGATACGAATGCCGTTATGCGACAGCAAGGCTCAGGCATGGAGCAGGCTCATCGCCCCTAAATAATTGGTATTCATGAGTAGCATTAGGGCACAGCAACTTCTTTGATATTCAAGGTACGTAAAGAACTGTTGTACTCGTACTGTGTATGCAACACTGAGATATTGCAGTGTTTTTTAAGGGTATTTCGTTTGTTTTTCTTGAGCAGTGTGAATGCAATTGTCGGAAAACAACTTTGTAAAGCTTTGTTCAGCAGCATTTTTGTTCTGCAGTTCACCAGTATAATTGAATTATGAATTGTATATTATTATATTATTAAATCCAATCTTGCGTCACAAATAATAATAAATACTGCTTTCTACTATCAGTCATTTGCTGACTCATGTGAAAGCGTCTGGTCGATCCGGATGGCGGAGATCGCGGGTTCGAATCCCGCCTCAGGTATGGATATATTTGCGATCGTCTCTTCACCCTTGATCATCATCCTATCACTTCATTAAAGAAAGTGTAATAATTCCCTGCCCGAGCAGGAGGCGCTTGCCCTTAATGGGACGTGCAGTTGCCTATAAAAAAAAAGGTGTTACACCCATTCTACACCAAATGATTTCCTGCGAGCAGCCCGTTAAGGCAGTACCGTGAAAAACCCTAAAAAAATCAACGAATTAAAACACAAATTAGTGTACATTGAGTACATTCTGTAAAAAATTGTAGACAGTTCTAGTGTATTCGTTTGGCGGAAACATGAGATGATCAGTAGTGGCTTTACGCCTGAAAACGCGGTCTGACGAAGCCTGAGCGCGGGTAAGAGTGCATCACTTAGCCACAGCACAAGTTTAGCCATGGCGCCAGACACATCCCATCCCTTCGTCAGAGGAAGCGGTGGGAATCACCCGATTGCATCCCACTGTCGGTTTTCCCCCACTCTCGCATATCAGTTAATCCTCTTCCACATTTCGCCACCCGAGAAGGGATAGCCCGACTCCATCCCATTTCGTTCATCCGAGTTTCTGGAGTAGTGAAAATTTTAGTTAAGTTTGTATTCATAAGTAGCGCATATATAAATGCTCTCGCACCAGTCTAGAGAAAACTCGAATGCAGATGAACATGGCAGAATCATCGGAATTGTGTATTTCAAGACAGCGGTGTAAGAAGATGAGGTAACTGGCGATTTCATGTTCTGTTTCCACAGACTTTTTTGTGGCGATTTTAAACGTTAGAAGTGCTCTAAAAGGTCACGTAAATGTTTCCTGAAATCAGATACGGCAGGCTAAATTATAATTGATCAAAGAGATTCTAAGTAGACCACGGGAAACCTAGAAACGAATCCTGCCACTAAGGAGGCAGGAAACGGAACAGCATGGAGTCGGGCTATGCCTCTTTGGGGAGGCACATAAATGCGTTAGGAAAAGCGGGACCGCGGGATGTAGTCGGTATACGCCCCGAACCTCTGCGATCGGCGAGGATGGGTAGCGCAGGGGAAGGGGTACGGGGAGCGGAGAGGGGAACGTTGGGTGTGAGGGCTTGGGAAGGAAGGGGCGCGATTATTGCCGCCTTTTCTTCAACCAACGTAGGTTTTACCGGTTTCTCTGTGGGACTGCAACCGCCTGCCCGCGCGGCGCCGTGCGGACTGGTAGGCGATCGCTGTACGTCATTATTCGCAGCGCGCTCTTGGGCAATCTACTCATGAGAAAGCTCCAGCTCTCGCCTACTCCCACATCGCCGAACTCGCTACCGCCGCCGCCGAACTCTTTTCGGGCTTTTGGAAAAGTAAAGCTTGATACATAGCAATAAATACCCGACTCAGCGAGAGCATAAAACGTATACGGACGCATTGCGCCACTAGGCAAATTTACTCCAATTTCAGCCCAAAATATTTAAACAAAAAACTGCCTGCCCTTGTTTATTTACCAGTTTTTATTTGTGACAAACTTTGGCAGCTGAGGGTCCTGGAAAAGAAACCGCCATTACTATGACAGATTACGTTCGAGATTTCAATGAAAAGATCATAAAGCCCTCTCCACTCCCAACTACTTGATATTATTTTTAAATGCTAAACAAAAATTAGCACATGCAAGCTTTGCTCGCGCACACAAGCAGACACAACAAATTATAATGATAATAAAAATGTGAACATTGCAAGCAATTCGGAACGATGTCGTAGCTATAATTTACTAGAACATACGAAAATATACCGTTATAAATATCATAAATCGAAAACATTTCAGCAACGCAGTTTCTGATGAGTAAGATTCAAAACATTGATTCATTTTAATGACATAGTACCTCTATAACTATTACAAAATCATTTTCAATTAGCACAGCGAAGGTAACCGCAGAATATATCTAGTTCGCGGGCTAACCTTGGCATAAACTTCATTAAGTATGCCGCGCACCTTGCGCCCTGCTCGTTCTTTTACTTGCTTGCAGTGGAGCTGCGTAAAGGATATAATATGAAAAAGAGAGAAAGACGCGCAAAGAAACCTGTTCGGAGTGTTAGCTACACAGAAATGAAAATATATGAAATATTCATTTATTAACAATGTATGCTTATACAGCAATCCCCAGAATACGTAAGTTCCAATTTCCTGAATGTTGATAGTTACCACGTTCAGTGCAGGGCGTTGGAACTCTGCCAAAACCAGATTTCCAATGGAAGAACTTCAAGTAGCCGGTTATGATGGCGCTTTTAGGAATGAGATGATCTTAGAACACCGTTTGTTAATGCTACGTCTTCCGAATGCACATTCTTTCACAGAGGGAAACTAATTGCAATCTAATACTTCGCGCATTTTATGAAGCCTAGTCACTCGTTGAGAACACATATCGGAGTGTTCCACCAGGAAGTTCACTCACTAAAGGACACCGAAAGGGAACCAAACATTTTGGAACCTTAACCAGACATATTTTGTAAGTGCTAGCCATTTTATCCCTTTCTTCAAAACTTCATTTTAGTTATGTAAATGTATACACAGTAGAAAATAACTAATCATATATATCATAATCATTTAACTTCCGCATTTTTTATAGGAAACTGCAACTGATTTGAACGAACCAAACCATTCTACAATGAAGCAACAACATGTGCGCTGGAGGGACGTGGCATCCCTGGAAGGGATGCGGGCCTAAAAAATCTAGAAAAGAATGCACGTAGCGTTCTTTGATGCTATAACTTATGTGTAACTTTTTTTATCTGGAAAATTTCGCCTTTAGTGTCTGAAAAATAAATTCCCTTTGGTGCTTCATAGCCAGTACTAGTAATTTACTTTAACTTACTACTCAAAGGAGAGCGCGCCTTTGCTTAGAGTATAATCACTAATATTATTAATGGCATAATAACAAGCGATCGGCTGCGATGGCTTAAGTGGTTGGGACCAGCGATCGCAGGGGTTACTAAAAATGTTTTGACACAGGATTAAATAACACTCAGTAGCAGACGAGGTCCTAACGACTATCAGGGTAAGTGACTATCACGTGCACTATTTAGAGAATGTTTATGTTTTTTAACCTTACTTTCGGTTAAATTTTAATTACAAATTAAAATACACGGTTACTGTCAAAATAAATTTTGTTGCGCGCGAATATTAAGTTAGAAGCTATTAAGCCAGCTTTGAAACATTGATGGTCTTTGGTCGATGTAATTTGGAACATCGATGTTTGGCGACAATGACGTTTTGTTGTGGATGTTGCATCACTAGTGCGAAGAGCAGCTGGGCGGTTCCTCCAACACACGCGTGCGCTGACGCCCACGCGCGGCTATTACGGCAACGCACGCGCCCGGCCGGCGAGTGGCGGAGCGCGTCCGCCAATACATATAGCGGGCGGTGAATTAACGGAAAGGTTTTCCGTCAACCGGCGCGCATTTTTAAAAACGCCGCGATTACTTTCACCTTATCTAAAGAGCAAAGCCTACATCTGCGGAGGGCGCACCTGGGCAGGGCCGCGGCGGAGGCGGGACGGGCGGGGTGCCATGACGGTGCAGTGTGGGCAGGGAAGGGGCAGGCGTGGCGAACACGGGGCGGCGCTGCACCATACAGTGGGCCAAAACGTCTACAAGGCGCACGCTGAACAACTTTCTTTGACGTAAATGAAAAGGTGTCGCTTTACATCTACACATGTACCTGTGGCTTGATGCAAGAACCATAACTGTAATTGACATTTTCCTATAACATTGGTGGTTCTTGCACTCAGCCACTGATACACAGTCTTAATGCATTAAGAGCCTGACTTTCAATTTTGCACCGATTTTAATGGAAGTTGAAAATAGAGTATAGGTTTCCAGTTAGGTTTCAATATTTATCACTGCTATATCATTTCTTGATCACAGTGCAGAGCTGCATGGTTGTGATATACGGATGTGGTATTGATGGTGGTGGTGGTATTGATGGTGGTGGTGGTATTGATGGTGGTGGTGGTGGTATTGATGGTGGTGTTGGTGGTATTGATGGTGGTGGTGGTATTGATGGTGGTGGTGGTATTGGTGGTGGTGGTGGTGGTGGTGGTGGTGGTGGTGACGGTAGTGTGGCGCTAATAGGAAACAACCGGTCATTTACACGCTCAAAAAGTCAACGAATCGTTTCATTTTTTTCTGGATTGTTTTAAATATTTCCATAAAAAAGCACTAAATTTCGGCAAATTATCAGGAGCTGTAATCCAGAGAAGTTCAAAAGTGACCTATTTTATCTCAATAAACAGCAACTTCTAATTCCATAATTTGCTTGAGCAAACTGTGAATCCCTTTCGC
>BOPP01000038.1:9692459-9719841 GCA_017312745.1 Gryllus bimaculatus | reverse complement strand
GGCGGGGCGGGCCGGCGCGGGGCGGGGCGGCGCGGGGGTGCAGCTGCCAGCAAAGATCGCCGTCGCCTCCGCGACCGCTCTCGACCTGCCCGTGGCGCAACCTCGCCCCCGCTCGGCCACACCCTCCCGACGGCCTGTGGACGAGTGGCCTGCGCGCCGACCGTCGACATGACGAACGGCGAGCGCACGGGCTGTTGAGCTTCCAAAGGATACCACTTTATTCTTTATTATGACGCAATGCTTGCGCCTCACGGCCACAGACAGTTAAGAGATGGACATGGCGAGGATAGAGAAAATAAGAGGAAGCCGCAAGATTATGTAGGACACATTAGGAGGAAGGGAAGTATTTCGCATGGGACGCCTCTTGAAACGATACTGATAGAACAGTTTCTCTTCCAAAGGAACGGACGTGCATATTGCGCTATTGACATACGAGTATATGAATCTTGCGGTTTAAAAAGGTTGTACGTTGCAATATTATTACCATTTCATCAATGATCATTTGTACCCTCATAAAGTATTGCAATGCTCATAAACTATTCAATTACAATTACATAATACAGCGTAGCTACTACCTAGAGTCTCCTAATGTATCTCTCTATGCACTGTAATGCACTCGAACGCTACATTTAGAAAAAAAATTCTATTTTTCGAAAGAAGGAAGCCATTTATACTTCATGCGGAACCCTTTCTTGCGCCCAAATTAAAAACAGGTTCTTGGCGTAGACAAGAAATATGACAGGAATAACACGATAAATCCCGACGAACGCGGTCGTGGCAACGATTCCTTTCGCCTAACCCAACAGCGCGACCTCATGCGTCGAGCAGGTGTCTCGGCAGGGCGGCGCCCCGGGACAGCACGGGTGCGTCCGGTTGATTCATTTCATTATTTCGTGGTTCCGAGTGCGTCAAGTGCCAAGGTCATTATTCCCATAAGTGTGGTGCGTATTTTTCCTCGGAGGTGGTGATCTCTCGATGGATGGTCAGATCTCGCACCTTCCCTACACATCGGCTAACGGGATTTTCCCCCAAACAGTTATCTCCCATCAGCAGAACCCTGTGCCAGCCGGTATAAGCTCTGGTCTCCCGACAATTGTCGTAGTGTAGGGCAAGCAAGTGTAAGTAAGGGGTGATGATAGGACAAGGAAGAGAACAGATAGATCGCACTCGGTTTGTTGCCCGTTTGTTAGAGTACTGCTCCAGCATGCGCCTGGTGTTGATCGGAGAAACCACGATCAAAGCAGCCGGCAGCTAGAATTCTCCTCCAGGCAGCGGCTGAATCTTATATAACTATCTAGCTAGCGTCGAAAATCCTACGACCGTGCGGACTCGAACCTTTCGGACCTCGCGATCAGAGGCCTCTCAGTGATACCAGTTGATGATGCCCTGAGCCACCGAAGTCGTTCGGCAGCATCCGGGAGCTGGAGCAGATTCCCTCGTCAGCGGCGTCTGCAACCTGTTCGCGGGAGCGAGCGTCTGATTAGGCGCCACGCCCCCTGGCGCCGCCGGCGCCTCGCGCTGCGCCGGCGCGTCGCATGATCGATGAGGCCGGTCCACCGCGCAGGAACGTGCGAAGCAGCCGGGCGCCGCGCCGCGCCGCCGCCGTGAGGTAATCGCTCGCCCGGCCGGTGCTCGCGACGTAACGACGATGCTGGCAAGTTCTACGCTCCAACTTCATAAATTTCGTGTAGGATTTAAATTAAATTTAATCTCAAAACGATCACAGTTTTCTTTTTATAGCGGTGCGGTATTGTAATCCTAGAATTTTGCGCATTTTCGTAAATAATCGAGGTTCTGAAACTTAAATTTTTATGATACATACCTTTAACAAAAAGATTGCTCAGTAAGATGTCAATTGATGAGGGGCAGCTGGCACCTTGGGCGACTGTGATGTTTCGCATGATGCTCTACCGTGCAAAACTAGCAGATTACTTAGACTAGTACCCAGGATTCAGCTGAAGAAGGATGCTTGTTTGAAGTTTGATTTTGTCATATTTGTGGTGTTCAAGTAAGTCATTTGGCGGCGTAGTGTTTGAAGGAACAAATTAATGGAGAACCCGCACTTTTCAGGACAAATAAACGGAAATTTCTTTTTCAGGGGACAATAGAGGTCAAACTTTCATTAAGTTATTCCACAGTTCAAAATAAAAAAAGGAAAGAAAGTGGTATAACTTTTGCTTTACATTTCCTTTTTGATTCTCGCAACGTGAGAAAATACATTACCGTTACGGTCCACTATGAAATTAATCAATAAAACTTTGGTCCTCAGGTTTCGTAAGGTATGGATCTCAATTCTGAGTGATAGTGATACTATTTATCTAATGGAATATGTAGTAGGGAAAACTTTACAACCTTTCCACGAGCTCGCATCGTTCACGGCAAATGCCACATACATTGAAGGGATATCGAACCTGGGCTAGCGGTGGAAGGCGTACTCACGAAAGATTATCCCCAGGCTCCCCTACAACATTTACTTCTACTCATTTTACAGTGTTACCAGCAACCCAGTGTACCAATACCGCCAGCCTGGGCAGCCCCCTGTTTGGCTCTTGGCACAGTCGTTGGAAGTGTTTTGATACTCTTGAGGAGGGGATTAGGCCCAGTCAGTTGCACTCAAACCAGACTCCGGTACCAACCTGGAAAAGCTTTGACTCCGAGCTGCCGGGACGGCCCTATCAGTCTCTATTGGGAAGTCCCTCTAACAGGGCGCTGCGTATCGACGTATTCGAAATCAGTCGTAGTACGACCCGAAAGGGATATTGGTTAGAGCCGATAAGGCCAAGGTAGAAGTTTTAAGGGAGTTAACCTCCGATATGACACTATGTACCCATAGGTATAATGACTCATTCCATCCCCATATCCGCTTCGGAAGCGCAGTGCGCCGCCGGGGCGAAGTTACGCCGTGACGAGACGGGCAAAGCGCCGCTGCTGCTTTCGAATGCACCGGCGGCGCGGCGACGGCGCATGCGCGCGTGCCGAGCGCACCTTCCGCGCGTTTACCGGCAGCTCCTGCGGGCGATGCACCTCGCCTACCGCCGCGCCGCCCGCCCGCGACCGCCGCGAAAAATGCGCTTCCGCGGCGCGCACGCGCGCGGAAAGGCAGCGGACTGAGCGACAGATTTCAGGCTAGTAGGTCTCATGGGCGTCTCAACTATTCGGGTCATTTGTGCCGTAAACATAGCGAGCGAGGGCGAGTGTTTATTCTGGTCGCATGTACTTTAATCTGACCATTCGCCCGGTGAACACAGTGAGCGAGAAATCATCTTGATCCCTGGTGCGTCATCTACTTTGGTTATTCGTCCCGAAAACGTAGCGACAGAGAGTGATTATTGACTCTGGGCGTGATAACTACTCAGGTCGTCCCAAAAGCACAGTAAGCAAGAAAAATTTGGCCCGAAAATCCAACAATTCCATATTTCATAAGTCGTAGGTAGAAAAACTACATTGGTTTCCGATTATACTTTCCGGGAATGAATATTTCAAGTGATAATATGAAATAAAAATGAGAAAAAAAATCGGTAATGGACAAAACGCAAATCAGAAAGCGAATGTCCACTGCCAGTGGAAGGTGCCAGCGTACCAAACGAATGAAATTTAAGCTTTGCCATTCGGCAACCGCAAATGCCACTAGTGGCGCCTCGTCAACATGACAGGGCCCGAACGAGTCCGCGACCGCCAGCGACAATGATAGTCTTCGTCATGGCAGGCACGGCGACCGCAAATGCCAATCCATCGGGTGGACATGCTCCGCTGCCAAAACAACGCCCACGGGGCCTCGGCCTCGCCTCCAGCGCCGGGAGGGGAGCTGACAAATTCGGACAAACGGCCGCACAATTACGCGAAGCCCCAAGAACATTATTTTTCCAACATACTGGATATTCTTCCTCTCTAGAAACAGAGGCCACAAACACATCACACACACACACACACACACACACACACACACACACACACACACACACACATACAATACCTACACACGCACGTATGTACTAACATATTTACATCAACTTACAATCTATTTCTAGTCTGCAAATGAATTAGCAACCTTCAGTACACCAGTTGTAGAAAGCCCCCGAACAAATTCTCAATTTCACAATTTTCATAGCAAGATATTAACGAAAATGAGACATAGGTAGTTTTAAGTATCCTTCACGTTATCCGAGGACAACGATCAATCCAAAAAGTTAGAGTCGATTTGAGAAAATTTTGAAAATGTTGAGTATTAATGTAATGTACCCTCAATAAATAAAACATGCATTTCAAGCTCATACGGTCTTGAGTACAATCACATCGATCGGGGAATACAAATTTTGGAGAAAATTGGCTGAACAATTTAGGGCGCTCGGGTTGAACCACAGATGGGCGGACAAGAACGGACGGACGTTTTGTCGCCTATCGAAGTTTTCGGTATCCACAAGCTACAAAACGTTGATTATGACTACAGAATATATTAAACGAAGTAACTTAGTTCACGTGGGGACAACACGTATCTACATTATCAGACGACCGTAACCGGCACTATGAGTTTTGTCTGTCAAAATCGGTGCAGCATTACATCACTTTCCCTTTACTACATACGTAGTATGAAGAGAAACAAAACTGAACAATCGTACAGTTGCAATTATGTCCCAGCGCATAAAAGTAAGCAAAAATTACACAGCGTTAATGTTTCTCCTGTACACCTCCAGACAATCAAAAAAACAAAAATCACTCCCATTAGTTACGAGTATATTGGCTCCAGCCTTCATGCGCCAACGTCTGGCACTAGACTGCTCACATTGCATTTCCGCTGCCCATTTTCCTTGTCTATCGGGAGCCGGGTCACTTTTTGTGCCCATCCACCACATGGGCGGGGACGATGGCGCAGGGGGCGTCAGACCGGGGACTCAAGGAGGCACCAGCCTGGCCTCGTCACAGATTGCGCGCTCATGGGCGCGGCTGAGGACGACGAGGAGATAGCTTTTAAAAATCTTAACATCGCAGCGTCTGCTGACTTGAGTAGCCGAGGATGGTAAGATTGATGAGGATAGGGTGTTATTCTTTTCTTGGAACATATTTCCTAGGCTTTTCCCAGTTTTCTAACAGGTTTTTTCCCTGACAAAATTTCTAATATAATTTAATAAAATTTATTAAAAATATTAGATAAAAGCAAAATTTGGGGCTTAGAGCTGTCATGTGTCAGCTCATGTCAGTCCGACTCATCGATTAAATTTCACAAGAATTTAGATTCTATTAGTGACCATTTCGGCACGATAAATATAAATGCGCCTTTTTTCAACTAACAAAATAACAGTAATGCTCTATTACTAGCGACGTGTAATGTAAATAACGAATTGGAAACAACAGACCTAAAACCAGTATTATTATGATTAGGAAAAATAGAAGCATCTAAAATGTTGAATGTATTTTTAATAATTGCTCGTATTTCCACTTAACAAACCCAAAACTTGGCAATGCCGGGCTAATTTAAAACATCTTTAGCAAACCACTGCTCTCATTGTTCTGTCAGCCAAACAACAAAGTTCCTAGTGATCAGGAACACGATTCTTATCCATCAGTCTAATTATTGGGTGAAATATTAGTACAAATTCAAAATGCTCAAAGCAAAAACACTGCCATAGCATAAAATACACGATCAGTAGATTTTACTCCATCAAAATTACAGAAAGAGTGCGTGCATGTGTGAGTCAGTGAGAGAGAGGGTGTCAGAGCTGGAGAGCCGCACACAGGCACAAGCACAAGGGACATCATGCATGCATACACACAAACGCGTGTCGTGACGGCAAGAGGCCTGGTCGCAGACGCCTTGCGACTGCTCGTCCCCCGGGGCGTCCGAAGTCGCTGAAATCGACCCGCGAACTCCTTCCCTTTCTCGCCTGCCCCTCATTCTCCCTCCACCCTGCTGTTCCGCAACGCTGGCCGGCACGATGACGCGCGTGGGAGCGGGCAAACGCCGTGGTTCAATTTGGATCTGCCCCCCGCCCCCCAGAGGGGGTTACGCTCTTTCATTTAATAACGGCGTTCTCTGATGAAAGATACCGAGCATTTGCTTTTGTATCACACGCAGTGTCACGAAGGAGTCGTATGCGTCTATCTAGCTTCGTACCTACGGCGTTGAGGGACTCGCTCTATCCACAATTCTTAGGTTCATTCGGACTATATTAAAAAAATATGAGAAAGCAAAAAAATAAATTGCAAAAGGAAATTTCTTTTTTATTAAAATTATATTAGTTAAAATGTCTTGGTCGATGGGCATTAATTTCCATTTCTCGTGCACTGAAGCAGATATGCATTATTTGCCAGACATCAAGAGAGTGGACATGCGTAAATAATGTTAAATGTCGAATTTGAATATTAAATCCTACACATGTTTACAATAGCAGAAGACAAACTGTATCGTGACAAAGCAATTGGAGGATGCCAAAGAGCGAGAGCGTCATTATCAAAATAATTCTAGATTTACCAAAAGTGTTACACAGTAACACATTTACCACATTCCACGTTACGTTCTCTTCTATAGTCTCTTGAAATCTACCTCAGCAAGTTGTCTTTCTTATGGTCAATGGTAATGATAAATTCAGGCATATTAAATGTAATAATAGTATTTAGAAAATGTAAGCCTCTCGTGTGGTTCATAGACAGCGTCCTAAATTTTGATTCCCGGCCCGGGAGAAAACGAAGTTGTGGGTTTCTAATACAAATCCTCTCAGTTTCTACAGCTGTGTGACTAAGGAAAAGATTACCCAGGCTAATATTGTAAGCTAAGTATTGTGATGGGAACACGTCATGCTCGCCACACCTCTCCCTTACCGCCAGGTGAGGATAATAAATAAAACAGGACCAAGGCCAGACCCTGGGAACACCGGTAGCTCGCAAAACCCGAATACTATTACCCAAAAAAGACAAATATACGTTTCCAGCAGCTACCTGAATACATGTGCATAACTAAAAAAACAATGTCTTCATACGAAACATTGCTTTACTATGTAGTTGCAATTTACCAACAACGTCGTTTCCACAACGTGTCTGCACTATCAAGTATTTCCCAATATGAAGTACGTTGCCAGGTTTCCAAGAAATGTAGAAAGAAAAGGCAATTCCAGATGTGAGCGTGGTCCGAACCTCGCAAGAACTGTAAGTAGATCACAGTAATTTTAACCGAGAACCCATAGGGCACGTTAATATCTGAGCTAAGAACAGAACTGTCATGAATGACATCTACAGTTCTCACTCTTCTTTATATCTGCAGGCAAAATCGAAAACGTGAAGCTATGAAAAAGGTTGCACGAGTCGTGAACCAAAGAACATTGTTTCTCAATAGCGTTCGGCTTTTTGTATCATGGTGACTGAAGGGGAAATTGCAATACCCTACAACTTCGTTTCAACATAAATAATTGGATCCCATCATGCAGCAGAGAAATATGGGAAAAAAGACAACAGTCATCGAACAAACTAAAAGAAACAATTTGCCACTCGAAATACATAACAGCAACGGCAGCCAAATTGAATATTTTGTTATGTATATGAGCGTCGTATCCTATGTTGTTACGAGAGCACGATAAAATCTTTTTTCTCCATGACAAAGCTTTTCTTTTCAAAAGACATTCAAAATTCCAATTTAACATAAGCCTTGTTGTCGAATGCATTTAAATTTTTTGGTGACAAAGATTTTTTTTTTAAATGGTACAATACGTAAATAAATCCACAAAATCGAACTTCCGGATCAGAACTTTGTATCTCTTCAAACATAAAAACAAATATATTCCTAAAGTCGGGGAGGAATTACAGTTCGCAAAACACAGCCCGCCTGATAGGCGAGCGCTATCTCCCTCTCTCCCACCCAGAGCCAGCCGCACAACCTGCCCGGAAGAGCGCGATGGCCATCGCGACCGCCTTGAGGCGCCGGCGTTGGTGCGCGGCCTCGCCGCTCTCCGCGCTATCGCCGCGCGGCACGCGAGCCGCAGCGCCGGCGCCGGCGCCAGTGCTCGGAAAGACGCAAGGACCGGGCGAAATAGGTAGTTTTATAATACGCGCGTTGAGA
Organism: Gryllus bimaculatus; assembly: GCA_017312745.1. NCBI lineage: Eukaryota > Metazoa > Arthropoda > Insecta > Orthoptera > Gryllidae > Gryllus > Gryllus bimaculatus. The sequence goes on along the minus strand of BOPP01000038.1, from coordinate 9,711,797 downwards.
AAGAGGAAAAAATAATGAGTCTACAAATGGATTTTTTGAGAGGAAATTGTGACGTCACTGAAATGGAACACATTACGTATTGGCTATTTTGGGTCGATAGTTCAATTATGCCGGCCAATTAACGGTATCCCGCCTGCCTGGGCCAAGCCTGTGTCTGGAGCAATCGGCGAATGAAGTTAGTAATCGCGAATGAATACTATGCTTCTTTGTTTACATCAGAATCTTTCTTAGGCTGAACGAAGATTAGTTAAATTCACATGTTGGGAGTCAGAGCGACACGTGACGAACACGACGTATTGTCTTCACTGCAACTAGCGAACTGCGCTTGCCTGAGCTTTTATTCTCCACCCAGCGTCAGAAAACTAAGGATTTTAAAAGAAAGCTACAACTCTATATTTTCCTCGGCCGGAAATAAAACCCGGTACCACCCCAAGGAAAGCTATTTTTAACCAAGAGTAGATTTTATTTTATTTTCTAATGCATTTAGATAGTAGAACTCACTGAAATGTAATTTATGTAAACAAAAAAAGCAAAATACTTCACCAAAATATTTCATTTTTCATCATTCGTGCACGTACACTAAAATCCGTTAAATACACATGTTCATTAGGATAAAATAGTGCATTGCTTAACAATCGATGACTATTAATAATGAAAGACGCAAAGCCCTCAGAAATATCAGTTTTTTCGTTAAACCAAAAGTGACCGCTAAATACAGGTATTATTATGCGCCTGGGGTGGCTCATGGATAGCGTTCTAGCGTCCTGTGGTGCGACCCCGAGTTCGATTCGAATAGAGCTATCGCGGGAAAAATACAGCTGTAGATTTCCTTTCTTATCGTATTGGTTCCTATAGCTATGTGACAAAAGAAAATTTGCTAGATTCACAGTTGAGAATACGTCACACTCGCATATGCATCCCTTACAATCAGGCGAAGATATTAAACAAAAATAGGACCTAGTCCTGCAAACACCGCTAGCTAGCAAAGTGGGATTAATCCGACCCTAAAATACCAACTACAGTATTATTATTATTATTATTATTATTATTATTATTATTATTATTATTATTATTATTATTATAGTAATTATTAGCGTATGGGCCATTTCTGACCACACAACACATTCTCTTTCGAGCTGTATTCTATCTCGGAGAGAGAATATGTCATTATGGGGATCAACTTTTCGGCTGTATCCGTTGGTAAGAAAGTTTGAATTATGAATTGTGAGGTGATAGGATGATGATCATGATGATGATGATAGGTGATCGTGGCCTTATTCAACCAACCCAGCATTCGCTTGTATGATCGAAGGAAACCACGAAAATCCCGTCAGGATGGCCGGCCCAGATATCGAACCCAGGCCTCCCGACTGCGAAGTCAGTGCGCTATGCACTGAGCCACTTCGCTCGGTACATTATTATTATTATTATTATTATTATTATTATTATTATTATTATTATTATTATTATTAGCAGAAACAGCAGTAGCAGCAACGTGCTAAAACGGCACTACGCACAAGATAAGTCGCGGAGGCTTTGCCCTCGATTTCTGCCCGCATTCCCCCGCTCCGGGCCACAGTGCGCCGCCCGCGCCTGCTGCCGGGTGAGGCGTAATGACGGCGCGCCACCCGGTCACCAACTCTAGGTCTCCCGGTTCGTTACGTGGCTCCCGAAGGCAGGCAGCGGGCGACAGCGAAAGGAGCGCGCCGTAATTGCCGGCCCAGCAACCATCGGTTTATGAAGCGGGGTAACAGTTGACGGCCCCGACCTTCCGCGTACCTCAAGCAATGCAAATCCACAGCGGATGCATTTCTGAAACAGTCTCCGAACAAATCTCAACAATTTAGACGATTCTACCTTAAAGCACTCCAGACCCAATTGGTAGAGACTCTGAAGGTAATATACAATTGACACGCAAGGTTAGCGCTTGGTGCGTGACCTGCGACGCGTAGTTTCATACACTACTTTGTACCGAACAAAAAGGAGATATTTATAAATGTAGCCATCCACGATCAAGCGGTGCTTCTAAACTGTAAGGACTATCAAATGCCGATTGCAAGCTTTTCTTGCGCCGTTACAACGGGGAAATCGTGGTAGCAGATTTACAACCGATTGGTGCAAGCCACAATTGATTGACCGTTTGGGGATTTCGGGCGCGCCAATGGCTACAGTCACTATCCCCGAAAGTGTAGTGCATTTTTATCGCGAGTGGCGGCGGTGATCTTCCCCCGCCGACTGGAGAGATCCGACGCCGACCCACGTCGGCTTGCGGGTCTTTTCCCAGAACATGTATTTCCCACCAGCGGGACAAGCTCTAAACTCTCGACTGGACCCAAGTGTGGCAGTGCAGTGCATGTAAGTAAATGTGTGTCAGTAAGGGGTGGCGATAGGATAAGGAATAGGAAGGAAAGAATGCACGCGGTCCATGGGTCGTCTGTTAGGGCACTGCTCCGGCATTCGCCTGGCGTTGATAGCAGAAACCGCAGAACACTACTGATCAGAGCAGCCGGTCTCTAGATTTCTCCTCCAGTGAATGAACTTGACCTAGCTGTCTAGCTAGTGTCGAAAATCCTGCTACCGTGGATTCCTCCTTACGGCAAAAGAAACAGGAAGTCGAGAGAGTTTGAATTTGGGCGTCGTGGAGAAGGATGGCGAAGTGACGAGAGGGGATGGGTGGAGAGAAGGAAGGGGCGAGGCGAGGAGTGGAGAGGACGGGATGGGATGGGATGGGAGGGGTGAGGTAGGATGGAGGGGATGGGATGGGAAGAGTGGGGAGGGGTGCGGGTGGGAGGAGCGATGCCCCACCGGATGAACATCTGCATTGCAAATGGAATGCGCCTTAATAACCCTCCCGCCGGACGCCGCCCGCGCGGTTATCAGGCCAGAGGCAGCGAAGGCGGCGGCGGCGGCTGCGGCGCAACTTAAAGAGGATCTCGGCGTCGCTTTTCAAGGGCTCTTCAGCCAGCGCCCACACGTTGCGAAGGTCAATAAAAGAATCCAATGGCCCGAACAGACGAGAAGAAATAGGATACTTAGGCATGCAGGAGTGAATCCGAAGACCAGGAAGTCGTGGAAGAGAAGAACGCGAGAAGGCGGTTTCGGAGGGGCGGTGCCGGTAACGGTGACGATGTGACGGGGATGGTTCCGTTCAAAAGACGTAAACGCAGCCGATCTTTTTAGATAAATGGTACAAGGTAAGGACTATCGGATTTCTTCCACAGTCTTCACCGGGGTATTTTATTGCTGATCGATAAATTTTTGAACGCAACTTTGGCATCGGCAAGGTGCTGCAGTTTGCAGGTGGTTCTGTTTGTCAGGGACCTTATGGCCAGAGGGAATGGTCGTAAAATATACGTGACTAAGCAGGAGGAATTCCGGTTCTCCGACTTTCAATATGGTTCATGGTAGTTGAGTTCCTCCGGGAATTACTTTTACCACATGTGGTGGTATTGCAGAAAAATACATTTGATTTTACAACTCGTACAAAACAGTAAAATATTTAATATCATATAATATTGATAGTCCTCCTACACAATCCTTGGCAAAAAATTATAGATTAATTCCAAATGTAATGAATCAGGTTAAAATGAAAATAGTAAAGTTATTATTAGATGTTTAATATCTAGGTTAGCGCCCCACCCACAAAACTGTACACAAAAGATTAAGCAAATGACATAATTAAGTGAAAAAATGTATATACACATTGTCATTTATATAATGTAATTTAAAAAATATCATCCAAAAGATAGCAACACAATAAAGTAAACGGAAAAAATATTGTTCAATGAAACAAAGCAAAAGAAAGTTTTTGTCAGCTTGGGTTTTAATCAGAAGAAAAATACTGTTGTCACGTTACCAACAAATGTGTTCGGGTGCCTTGCAAGTTGCTGTAACTACACGAGAGAATACCTTGTGTACGTTGTGATCCCATAATGTAAATTATTTACTATTGCTGCACGACAGCTAAGGTAACAACGCCCAGCCTTTCAATTCACGCGCAGATGAATGCTAACAGGTATTTTCCACTCCAGTCCAGTTATTAACAATGGGTCTGCTGGGGACGGTATACGAGCAATGTTTTCACTACGTGGGAGCAAGTACACTGATTTACTCCATTCTTCTTGAACAAGCAACCAAACATTACATTCAGACAGGAAACGTGTGGGCAGTATCCACACAAGACGGTGAGGGGGTCGACGCATTCAGCTTCCATTGATGCACTTTCCATTATTTGTGTATGGATTTCGCCAAGAAGCTACCGTATATCTTTAACGTATATTCGCAACAGTACAAACATAATAAAGCATTTGCGAATTTTACAGCGATCAGGCAAAGATAATGTCGAAAGATCCCGAAGGAAATTCTGGCAGTGGAAGTAGAAAATTTTGAATATGATGCATCGGACAATTGAAATGTACGGTCAACGCGATATAATATATTTAAAAAAATATTTATTAATGAACGAATATAGATCAGTATTATATACACTATATAATATGTATTTTCCGATTTAATATTTAACTTAAATCTAATCTTACAATTCTATCTATCTACACATGAATTAAAAACTCACAGAGCACCTATGGGATTAATTCAGTCTTGAGAATATGCTAAGGACTGAATCAAATGTGAGTCTGTTGAAATATCCACGATGTTGAGCGGGACACGGGTCTTGGAACACAACAAAGCTTCCAATACTCTATCGTTGCAGAGGTGACGAACACACCCAAGCATCCAAGCCCGAGGCGGGTTTCGATGCCGTGACACTTCGAGCTGAGGCAGCTACGGCCCTTGAGCCTTAGCGGCTTTGGCTATCCAAGCCGGCCGAGGGGCGAGGCTGCATTTCAATTTCGTTTGTGGTCCGAAATTGTCGGGCTCCGGCCCACGCGCAGCAACGTGTAAACTTCGGGGGCAGAAATCTGCGGCGGCGGGAACGGCGCACCGGAGTTCTCCGGTTGTCTACAAACCCATAAAGGCACGCGATTTACGCCCCCTCCCCCGCGAATGAGGAAGGAAAGTACGCACATAACCATGGAATGCATGGACACGAGAAACGGCATGAATGCACATTCAGGGCCTCTGAGGTCTCCTGCAAAAGGGCTTTCAACAAATACACATAAACATTTACTATAACTTCATTTCTTAAAATTTTCAATGCAAGTCAACTCTTAATGTTAAATGATTATTTATTAAAAAACTATTATTATGGCCTTGCACATGGCACTGCATATGCATTGACATAAAATCAGAAGACCATCGGAAGGCCATAGACTTGTTCTGACCATAATTACTGTTAGAAAAAATAATCACCATACATCTTGGTATTGTGGTATAACGAAATAATTATTGAGACAATTTTATTATTTGTCTGAAGTCACTGACTGGACATACTTGTGTAGGTAATAGTTACCTATTACGCCCTAGAACTGGCATACACTTAACGTATTAAACATTTGATCCTAAAGCACCAAATCATATCTATAGAAACAACCAATCAGAAAACATTAATGAAAGAAGAGCGGATTGTTTGATAATCGCGCAGCCTTATGTTTCACAGAGACCTAACAAAAAACATACAATGTGGATCATACTTGTATATTAGTAAGTTGTACTATCATTTCAATTATTTTAGCAAACTTTTGAAATGCAGTACTAGATTAACCTATCAGTATTACTCAATTTTTATCAGTGTTTATACGAGTATTTTGTAACATGTATAATTCGTTCAGGCAATTCAACATATTGCAAAGGTATTCAGCATCCTCGAAAGAGTTGCAACAAAGTTTTGTTGGGCAGTCCTGGTCGTTAAAGCTCGCCAATGAAGTTCGTTCATACTGACGAAAGTGCAGAGAGCAATTTAAAATTCATTAAAGGAAATCAACCAAGTACACCGCAAGGCCGCTCCGTAAAACATTGGAAAGTAGGTTGCAAAATATGTATTTGAGTGCAGTATGGAGCAGTGAGTTAATAGCTACCCTGTAAAATGCCATTCAAACGGGTTGTAAATCATCCGCGAAAGTCTGTCAAATCACTGCCTCGTCACATTAATATTCTACAACTAATTTTCTCTTCCTGAAACGATGTTAAAAGTCAGATTCCATATTGACTCAATTTCACAGCGAGTGATTAAAATAACGGCAAGACATTCCGCGGAACTCCAATGGCAGACGCTTCAAGTGTGTGAAATGGAAAGTGAAGCGTTAAATCTGGGTAAACAATCAGTAAACCAATTCATAACGTACGTTGGAATTATTACTCGACATACGAGCGTATGATCATGTTGGAACACAAAGTTCCTTTCAATAACAATCCAGAAGACCTTCCCAACAAAACGCATGCATATGCACAAATTCCTTAATAACCATCGCCTCCCGCAAGGAAGCAATTTCTTTCGTGGTTCAAGGCGGTGTCGCCACGCGTTCGATGTCGGTGACAGTTTATATTCTAGCCCGATTCCGCCACATGCGGAGGGCATCAGTTGCTATCTGTACAGCTGCCGTTGCTATCCGCCAACCATCCGGCCAACTCGACGGTCGAGAGCAGATAAGGCGGATTAATGGAAACGGATACTTACCATACCCCTTGGAACACAAAAGTGTTTTTCAATCCAAGGGCCAAGGGAATTCCATTCAAGGGCCATCGTGGGTTTTTACTAAGCAATTCATTTGTAGGCACAAATCACAGCAGTGGTGCACATAACATTTTTACCGAACATTGTTTTTGACGAACGCTGATAAAACTAAGGCGCTTTTATTTGCAATGCATAAATCCAAACCACATTAAAAGATGTATTGCCACGACATTCTTTCGAGACCAACCTTCGGTTTTTGACGAACGACGTAGACAAACCTAAGGCTTTTTTTTTTTTTCCCAGTAGAAGGAAGGGAGTACTTACCCACGTGCACGTCGACATCCGCGGCGCGGAAGGCCGGGACGGAGGCGCGGAGCGTCACCCACTGCGGCGACGGCGGCCGGCCCGCCCCCGCGCCCGCGCCCACGCCGCCGGCCCGCGCCCTGTGTTTCGCCGCTCCTGCGCCACGGCTGAGCGGGCAGCCAGCACGCGCTTCGGCGAGCGGCGGGGCGAGGGCGACGCCGAGGGTGGCGTGGGCGAGGGCGGCGGGGGCGAGGCGGCGAGCGGGATGAGGGGCGGGACCGCGTCGCCGTTGAGCACGCGCCGCGCCATGGGCCGCTCGCCTGAGCGCGGCGGCTGCGGCGCCGCCACTGGGCCGCGCACTGCAACACACGCCACAACCAATCAACAAACACCACTTAACCGAAACGGTTAACGTCAACGGTTATGAATAACGTTACGCCACAGAGAGAGTTTTTGCACAACGCTTATACTTAGAAGATGCTGACTTCTGGTAACAGTAATGAGTAACACAACATTTTAGTGCGATTCCGATTTCGTTTAACGATTTTTCCTTTTCGTATACCGTGATTTCGACTTTGTACTTTGATTGTACATCGTAATGTCTCGTTTCTATAAAAACAACAGCGAGAAGCAATAACCAATTGTGGCCAGGTGTTATTTACTTCTTTTACTCTGGATGCGGTCAGGTGTTTACGAAGAGTTCTTCCCTGTGCAAGTAGTTGTCATTGTTGCTTCCTGAGATCGAAGAATGAAGTATGTTCACTTAGGGGATATTAATATGTATGTAGAATGTGCCATTCTGTACAAAACGTTCGAAAGAAATCGATATTGAATAAGAAAGTGTGTACAATTTAAACGTTGAATTGCTTCCTATTTTAATGACGGCTTTGCTGTCTGCCAAGCTATAGCAATTTTCTTATTCTGACACTGACTTCCATCCTCAGAAGGATTGGAAGCCAATACTTCCTTCAATACCATAAAGCAGTAAACCGCAACAGACTTGTCCGCCATGATGAATCTTACTAATAGTCCAAAACAAGAATAACCGCCAACCGATTTGATATACGTAATGAAGTCTTGCTCGACGAACCGACCCAAAGTAACGCTAGTTTGCAACAAAGTCGGTGATTAGTGCTCTAGGTGTCACGTGACAATAGTCGTGTCCGGTTATTTTTAAGCGTCAACGAGCAAAAGCTCTTATTTCTTTATTACAATACGTCGGTCATCAGTATCAGCTCAGCACCACGAATCGCTGTCGTCTGTCATTTGTTTTATCAGGTGAACCACTTTACGAGAGTGAGTTACACAGTTTTGTGTTGGCAGCGGTCGCTGCAATTGCCATGTCATATTAGCTTGGACACCGTTGGGAAGGTGGGTGAAGCGGAGACAGCAATTACATAGAAGAATAAAAAGGAAGACGAAATAGATTTTCACATAGCCCAATACAGTGTGCTCTGTAACAGATTAAAATGTTTTCTGCACATTCTTATTTCTCGATTGTGAAGCTGCGGCACAGCAGGGATCTGACAATCGTTTATATGCTTCAATTTATTTATGATTAATACTAAACAGAACAAGATTTGTATTAATAGTAAATAGCATAGCGAAGTCAATAATTGGCAAAGGTAATCGTAAGTTTTACAACCTAACCTGTGTATTAATGGAAAATGAACTAGTCACCCACTATTTTACGATGTCATTAAAATATTTTATACGACAAAGGCATTTCTAAATGAACTATAAATTCCATATTAGACCAAAAAAGAAAATTCACATTTACACGGCCGACATAAAACCCAGTCTTTATTCCAGTAGTTTTTTAGATAAAAAAGCACGTAAGGCGCAATTCGCAGAAGAGGAAAGTGGCAACAAGGAGTCGCTGAAGGAAAGTTGCTTCCAAAGAGAACGTATCTCCTTGCCCACGCAAATGCGGAGAGCGGAACTGCAGGAACAGTCGACAAATTGCACTCGAGTTTGCATTCTCAATACCGGAATCGGCGCGAATACTCCACTTATCTCGTATATCTCGTAATTCCACTTCTACATGTTCTCGAGGTATACGAATAATTTGCGAGTAATGCTGACACATTTTACTTAAATACTACTGACAGGGAATTATCAGCATAACCTGAAGTCGGGGAGAAAACGATTAGGATCAAAACTATCTTGTTTCCAATGTTATAGCTCTTAAAACATAGACTTTCCATACATTCCAATGACTTCCTACCCAATCTGGAGCAGAGCGTTTAGCTGCCTAGCGACCTCGCACTGGAGAGAACACGTCAGCAGGGCAACAGTCTACCGGCTCTCGGGTCAAGTCCCGGGTGCCGGGGGCCTCGCCTAACGGAAAGGGCACGGGTTCGAGCCTCCGACGGTCAGCCGCGGGGTGGGCCGGCACGTGCGAGCAGATCGTTACGGCCCGAGCGCTGCAAACACGCGCGCGCCGCGGCGAAAGGTAGCAGGCCTAAGGGGGGGGAGGGGGGGGGCACGAAGTGCTTGCGGTTGCGGCCTCGAGTACTCCGCTTGCACCCCCCTCGCTAATATGCAACCGAAGACGCACGAAGGAAAAAAATCAATTTGTGAAACGAAGCAGTGGAACGAATCGAACACTTGAAACGCTGAGAGGGACAGACGATTGAAAGTAACATAACTTAATAAATGGCTTATAACCAAATCAAGTTAAAAGATGTTTTAATCAACAATTTTTTTAACACGTTTTGAAGTTTGTATAATGTGTGTTTTTAATTATTGTACTAATAAGTGACTGGACAAAATACATGGAATCTAACATTTCATCGGTTCGGTTCTTGTTTCCACTGAAGTAATAGAATTGGGTTCGAAAAAAATCGTTACCACTATGATGGCACAAAAATTGTAAATTTTATTTTTATTACTCAAGGTTTTGGATGCCCCAAACATCGTAGGACCTGTAGGTTCAGATCTTAGACTGCTAATTTTTCACTTCGGACTCCGACGGTCTAATTCTGGCCAATCCATATGCAACCAGCGGTGAACAAAGAAGATTCGCAGATTTTCTCATACCTTTACCCCTTTCCTCATCCCGTCATCCCACCATTTGTAAGCTCGCCACTTATCATCAGCTTTAATAATTCATTTTACTTTTGTGAGAGAAATGCATACAACACATGGACCGCTATTCTAAACACAGAGTAAATGAGAAGAAATTTTATCACAATTGCTGTTTATACAAAACATGGGTAAAGCAGCGAGAAAAAATAGACACCTACAAAACGTGTAAAACTTAGTGTGCGAGGGAAAGACAATATACGCTTTTGAAAATGGAGGTACGTATTTATATTGTGCAGCATACCAACTACACACGTTCGCAGTGTGTGTTTTGACAATGGTGACGAAAATGAAATTTCTTATTGAATCTATATAAAAGGAAACAAAGCAGAAACACATGGAATCGTTTGTGCTAAGTCAGTTCTGAATGGCTGCAATTGGCAATTCCGACATTTTTCGCCATAAACGAACATGACTAGTTGGCCACTCATTTCTTGGAACAAATTTCCCTGACCATTCTCGGTTTGAAAGTTATCTTTTAAAATATTTTCTCCTGATAAATTTTTTAATTTAAACTTAAAATATCCGTTTTAAAGTATGAAAGCCAGGAGTTCATTCAGATCAATTGCGGAATATCAATTTTGAAGAAAATCGGCAGAACGGTTTAGGATAAACGGATGGCAGACGCGTTTCGCCGTCAATCGATTTTTCGGTATCAAGAACAAACAAAAAATTTATTCTGACTACACCACGTATTAGAAGGTGATTCCCCCCCCCCCTAAATTTAGCAACGGGATTTAATCACTTTTTCGCTACCAGAGCCAGAGAATAAGAGTTTTTCTGACGAAAATTCGCCGTTTTTCGCCTCACAATTACGAAACTTTCTCGTCTTACGAAGCACTTCCTAAGATGAGAAAGTAAAAAATATAGAAGGTAAAGATACTAATTGGCCAGTTCTCTGATTTTGTCAGGGCAAAATAAAAATTCTCAGCCTATAAAAATTGAGCAAAAAATAACGCGATATTACTGTCTCTAATTAATAATATCTAATAGTACATAACTCTCACAATTATCCCTAACGTATCTAGAGCAATGAAATTCCCTTATTTTTCTGGTTTTCTATGTTTTCCAAGAAGTGGCATATATGACAAAAAAAATTTCAAAATGTGTTGAAAACCGAGATATTTGTATAATGATTTTTTCTGTTTATACGTTAGACGAATAACTTTTGTTTTGGGACCAGACAAAATTGCTTCGAAGTCCACACAATACTACGCGCCTTTCCGTTGGAAGTTCGGTGCAACGTGCGCCGCCAACGCGACCTGTTGGGAGAAGAACCCCGAGCTGAAAGAGGCTCGAGATGACCTCTCTCGGGCGGAGCGGCGCGGCGCGGCCGACAAGACTGCACCTGCCGCCAAGGTGAGCGAAGATCAAATGGGAAACCTCAGTGACATACTTTTCGCCTATAAATAGAAGATCGTCAGTAAGTTAAGAACAATTAGAGGAAGAGAAAGAAAGAGAACGCGTTCTGCTCTCTTCTGGCGAAATTGTAAGCAATTCAGTGGCAAATTCCAGTTATTTCACGGTGATCTAATTCTATGTTCTATTCAAACGTTACAATTTGCATATAAATATTGATATGCATGGCACGTAACATTAAAATGCCTCTATGTATGTTTTAACGATAATTTGGTGAGTTAATCTGGAAATGCAACATCAAAGTAGTTCACGTAATGTTGGTATATATTTTGTTCACATGTTGCTTATATTCAAACGAAACTTACGTTCCAGACGAACATTTACTTCGAAACGAGAACCCGTTCTATACAACGTTACCAACGAATAGAACTGCATTTTATAGATCCGCAATACGCAGCTGATTGTCTGAATAAAACTGAAGGTAGTTTGCTAGTTTTGAAATGTGAATTATTGTGTCTTCTACTGAGACACTCTCGTGGGGAAAGTCACCCTGCGGTAACTATTCTAATCTTGGAGGATAAATGTGTGCTCCTTACGAATAGCTATCAATTCGTTTCCTTCCAATTCCAAAGATACTTTTAGAAATTATAATAGCTGATTCGTAATTAAGTGACAGTGCATTAACAGCGCACACCAAAAGACAAATGCTCAATCAAGAAAACCGCGTTCATTTTCATTACGTGACTCTGTATCGTGCAACAGATACTGAGCTTTAGTGTTAAGAAAATATAATTAGTAACTGACTGCAAGCCTACACTACAAAGTGAACATTCTCTGATTAATAAGTACGGATACAAAAATGCGTTAAATCATAATTTCATTCATTTTTAAAGACATTTCAGTGATCTGGGCACCTTATTACGGTAATCTGACATTATTACCCATAACAAAACCTCTAGCCGTACACATTTTAAAGAAATCGCATCCACAAATAAAGAAGCATCTTAGAGCTAAACAGTTGAGCAAAATATTGCTTGTCCGCAAGCACGACAATATACTAGTGTTTCTCTTAATCATCCGTTATATATAATACGTATTGAACCGCGGAGTTAGATCGCTATCATCTGGGCATGCAGGATCCAGAATAAGCCGTGAAGCACAAGTCGCATAACTCAAATTAGCAGCGATCTCTTTCTCTCAGTGTGTATGTGTGCGCGCGCGACGCGTCTTTTTGCCGCGCCCCAACACCAGCGCAGCGCGGTGCGGCGGCCGTTGCATAAAGTCGTGCACAAGCGCCGCCGCCGCCGCCCGGCGTCCAACGGGGCCGCTTTCTTGTGTCTTTCAGAAACCGAAGGCAATAAAGCACGCTTTCTTTTTAAAAAACCGCCCCCCTTAGCGGCCGGCCGCAGCGCACCGCGTCGCGTCGCGGCCGACCGGAGCGAAAGGACGGTGTGTATGGAACGACGTAGGGGCGGGGCGGTGAGATGGGGAGGGGTTGGGAGGAGGGGAGGCGTGGCGGCCCGGGGGCCAGGGCAGGGCCGGCCGGGATTCGAACCGTGAACGGTCCGCCGCCCGCGCACCCCGACCGCATGCGGAGGCGGCAGGCCGTTGCGTAAGCCGACGTCACAAAGAGAGCATTTCTCTCCGTAAGCGGGCACGCGGTATGTGCCCTACGGAATGAGGCGCATTTTCCCGGCAAGTTCAGCCAGCGTTCACTCCGCGCGGGGCGCGCATCCAGACACGCTACCGCGCGTGCTCGCCGGAGAAAGCGAAATCGGGTGAAAATGATCTAGGCATCGTTTCGCGCCGCCTGCACTTTTATGTAATGCGACGAAAATCGTGAAGCACATGCGCTGGCAACCACCACCGCCACCACCCACCCGACTACCAGCCCGCACGCCTTCTAGGTCAGTCTGGACACAATCGATCGAATCGAAATTTCAGGATCGCGGCCCGAGTGTGGGGCAAGGCCGCTCGTATCCCATATGCCCCGGCGCGGCAGCGGCTTTCGACGCCTTGTCAGAAGGCGCGTGCTTCGGCCGGCGCTGTCCGTGGCCCCCTCCAACAATGGGGGCGAGATAAAAGCGAAGCACAACGCAACGCGGGGGCCGCCCGTGGGCCGTGGAGCGGCGCCGTTAATCCGGACGCTGCAGAAACCATTGTCTCGCGCCGTGACTAGGCGGGATTGGGCATTTTACGTAAGTAACGCTCGCGACCACTATCTGCGGCGAGGAAAACGCACAAACAGTGCCACAGTTGAATCGGATGTTGTTGTGAAGTTTGCGAAGTTATCTGTCGAAAAAACGCATTCGCACTAGACCGTTCGCACAATCACAATGACTCCGCGCTGCATACACTACATATATTGCCTTTTATTATTTGTTGAGCAGCCAGCTTTTTTAATGAAAAATAACAGTTACTCACAGACAAGTCACGAGATGTGGTTGTCCTGGAGGTATCCAGGAATGGCAAGCACGTTCAAGGAGTTGCAGGAAATGGATCTTTGATTAGCTGAGATTAAGAGGTCAATGCTTCTTCTCTAGATGAAGGTTGAAGTCGTTATCTCAAGAAATATTTCTGGTACATGAGTAGCATAGATGCTGCGATCGTTATATGTTTCGGCTCTCGTCTGTTTATATGCCAGGGTGTAGCAACTTTGGTAATAGAGAACGAGTTGTTGATGATGTATAGCAAGCATTGGAAGTTTACAGTGGCTTCACTACCTTACTAATTTACAAATGGTGACATAAATTTTACCTTAAATAACATGAATACCATTGCTGTATGTGCCAATTGCCTTTGAGTGGAAAGATCTATCTATTGGTCTTCCTCGTTATCTGAATGTGAATGTGAATGTGATATTTATCATACTTTAAGAAGAGAGCATCTTAACCTGGGTTCAATATATCTGTGATACATAACCCATTTCACCAAGTGATCAATATAGATAACATATGTCATTTGGGAAATAAGTATCGTAAACATATAACGATAGCAAAACTAGTTTAAAATAAATTACAACAAATGCACACATAAATCTATCCCGAACAAGTATAATACTTATCAGCAAGAAAATTTATAACACAAAAGCACATAACTTCTGCAAGGGACAATTTACTTCAAAGAACGAGAAGAGATTGTTGTTGCTTTTTTACCTCCAACATCTACATACCTTTTCTTAAAGTTCTAGTACTTCTAGTTCTAGTAATATTTTCTAGTAATCATTATAATGAAGAAATGTTATCTTAATCATTGTAATCAACATCGAAATTAAAATATCATGATTTGCTCTGAGGAATTCGACTCAGAAAGATTGTTTATAAAAGAGAACTAATCTACAAAGCAAATTAAACGTCTGGTCCTCCAGCAACATATTTTTAGAAATTACTGTCATAATCATAACGTACAATATGTTGAAATGTCATAACATAAAATATTAAAATAAACATAAAAATCACATATTTCTCCAAGTCCTTTTAACGTAATGTAGCTGACAGAACACAGAGGATGACGTGATCAGCGAGGATCTTAAATTATCAATCGAAGCCTCTTCGCAAATGGCAAGAAATTTCTGAAATTAATATCTAATTTTGGTTAGTTACAGGAGTCAGTCAAATGTAGTGTTGTGCATTTTTTTAAGTTACCACACTTCTGATATAACTGAAACCAATCGAAGAAACGACTTGAAGGATTCCCCAAAAACTAGACCAGAGTCACCCATTATAATTTTATACTAATTAAGTACCTTTCAATCTCGAGCATAAAGGTTTTACCGAGGTAAGTGATGGAAATAAGTTCAATAACGTATTTTGCAATACTTGTAAACAAAAAATGTATAATGCTCTTTGAAATGTATATCCTAATACGTATTACAAAAATGAACGTGATAAAATGAAAATATCGTTGACAGATCACAAAACCCTTTTCAAGATGTTAAAAATAAATGAATAATAAATGAAAAATATACTACATAAAAATAAATTAGTAGAAAATCAAATATAAATTTGAAAGCAGGAAATCAAGGAAATATAAGGATATCGGTGTAAACACCAGCGGACACACAAGGAATTACTTGAAAGGGAAAAGCAAAAATAGCGTAAGGTTATAAAAATTGCAGTTTACGAATAAGTGAACTGCCAATTTAGAAAATTCCCTTTTTAAACTACACACTGCAAGCGCAGTGCAGACTCAGAACGTATAAGAACGGACGCTGGCTCGCTCGCATTCGCGGTCGCTGTTAACTGATCCAGAGTATAACACTCGGCTTCAATCGGCAACAAGTGCTCCATAACCCGCCCTCTGCGGTCGGCCAACGCCCGCCGCGCGCCGCCGAGCTGGCAGGTCGGGCACGGGCGGGGCCGGGCGTTCCGTCGCGAATGTAGAAGGGCAGCCTGCGGACGCCGCCGCCGGGCTCTCTCTGGCAGGTGGGCGTCTCCCACGGCTGTTGCCTCGCCCGGCCCAGCACAGCACAGCACAGCCAGGGAGCCGCTCCGTCTGGACGTGAGTGAGGGAGTATGTTTCGATTTGGGGCGAGCCAACTATTAAAGTGAGTTCCGGCGCTGACCTAACTCCCGTGTTTAACTTTAATCCTCCCCAGCGGGATACCGCCCTTGACGGGACAAGTTCTGGTCTCCCAACACGTGTTGTAGGGTAGCCATCGAAAGAGGCATCCTAGGACCTTTCGGTTAAAGATACTACAGTGGCAAGGGTTTTGCTGCAAAGCAACTCTCCTTCAGAGTTAATCGCGATGTTTTCGTTTTTGCGACGATTGTACTTGCACAACGTTGACATGGAGGAAGGGGTGTCCCGCAGTCTTGGCACTAGATTTCCATATCTGAAGACTGGAGTCCAAATTCTGAATTTGACGTGCTCAAAGCTGTTTTTCTATACGATTTATCTGGGCTTTCCCGTTTCCTCTGCCTCTGATACCATCATTACTCCATCAGTATATCGATATTCAAGAACCAGACTATTCTAAGTCCAATTTACTAAATTCTTCAGGAGATACATTTAAAGTTTTTGTATGTAGTGTAAGGGATAGGTTAGGACGGAACGGGTTTGTTGCAAGATGAATGGGGAGGAACATTTACAATTTGGTTTGATTCACATATGTAGAGAGGGACATAGAACACAACGAAAAATAAATCTAATTTTGTTAAAAAATTGGTGTTAAAACTGTCAGGTTTTCACCCTCAATATATTCATTTAGCCATTAAATCGCTGATTCTTGCAAATAACCATTTGTACTGAAAACCCAATCATAATAAAACGTCCTGGGACTACGGGCATGAGGTAGCGTCATCGCTTTTAGACCTTTGTTTCTACTTGGGCTTTCTTCTGCTGGCTCAAGCATTTCAAAAGTAAAATTTCTAATGTCAGAAAATAAATTTCTACTAAGCACAATGGCATACTAGTTAAGGCACAAAAATTGAATAGCTGAAATTAGGGACGATCGTAGATTAAATAAATTTATGAAACATTTCTGCATGCAACTAAGAAAACGGTAAAGTGGGACTAGAATGTAAGTACCAACGTCCATTTACGGCAACGAACTACAAAGCAGACGAAAGAGGTGGCATTAATAGTTCAATATTAAAATGGGTCCCTAAACACGCCGCATGGTTGGATGATGAGTAAAAAGAGAGAACACGTTGCAAAGATCAATCTAATAATAGTAATAATGTGACGAGACACTAGGATTACAATTATTTTACTACTTTACTATAGGTATCTCTCAAGTGGGACCTACAGAACTCCACGGCGTCTCGTGGTACATTTTTAATTCTATGAAGCAACAGTATCCTACACTTAGATCCTACTTTGCAATACAATGAATTAAAAGCGGTAACGAGGGAGTAAAAAATTAAGTCGACTGAGCGGAAACTGCGAATTCAAGAAGTACGGTACATAGAATATCATGAACACGTTCTAAATTCGTAAAACATTTTTACAATAAGTAACAAAACTTCAAACAACACGCTCTCATTAATCGCTAATAATTATTTACTTCGACTACAATTATTTCAGAAATAGCAGGAGCGAGCGCAGACTTCAATCACCAGGTGCAAAGACGCTCGCCGGGAGCACAAAGCAACCAGAGCCAGGTCGACGGGCGCTCAAGTCTCGCCTTGCGAACACGTAGAGTTGAGCTTTCTATTAATGTGAAGTCGACGGAGAGCCTTGCATTACGCGTCGTAGTCGTCGCCGGTAGGTAGCATTCATTCCCCTCCCGTCGCCCGCGTTCCGCTCGCCAAGAGTAGGTTCTTTATTTTGACGTGTCACTTCGCTGGTTCTAACCCACACGTAATACTAGTCTCCTTTGAGGCGCTTTGGTTTTGTGCCGAGCGACCGAAAGGCCGATAAATGTTTTAGCGCTCTGCCGGTCCGCGTCATACGCGACGTGTCATTCGCGTCCACTTCCGTCAGCTGGTGGCTAAAACCTCGTCTGGTTTCAAGTGGTCGGTGGCATGAGTGCGCTTGTTACTGACATAACCCTGCCTTTGTGAATTTTATTTTACTCGTAGAAAATAAACACTATTTTCACGTGATAAAAATGGGAACGACTATTAAACAGCATTCACAAATTATATGTTTCATATGTACGTAATTCTTACGTATATTCCTTTTCTCAAACCATCCAATATGCAATAGCTGCCAAAACAGGATACCGCTTCAAATGCAAAGAAACAAGGGTCGCGATTTCACGACACTTTTTGCACGCTTCGCCAAGAGAGAAAGTTGCATGAAATCTGATTATGAATCGGAACACTTTATGAATTAGAATCTAGGCATACACGTAATATTTAATTGCATGAGCAAGAAATGGCACCTAACATGCGAACAATTCTAGCTGGCACTTCCCACATTATACGTAATCGAAAAATGACAGCGGCGGAACGTTGGCATTTTGAACGTTAAGGTGCTGAAGTGAACGCCGGGGATCATTTCCCATTGCTCCAGAATCCTGGGGTTAATTTCCTTCCGTGAGAAAATGGGTCTTGGAACTGCCAAACGTTACCCCACGGTCATTCCTATGAAGGAATAGTGGTTTTAAACTCCACTTAGAAAATCTATCTATACTGTAGATGCAGTCAAATGCTCAAGAACATGTTTCCAACAATTCATGCCTGCATAAAAACATAATAATAAGCTGAAAACAGTTTTAAAGAAGAGGCCTGCTATGATAGAAAAAATGGAAAAACAAATATTAAAACCAGTTTTCAAATAAAATGGAAGTTGACTGAAAAGTGAATTATTGTATTGTATACCTGTTAAATAAATAAATATATAAATAAAAATAAATATAAGCATAATAGGTGAATTCTCAAAATGATAAATAAGTTTAGTCAAGAAGCCAGCACATTCATCCTGTATTGTTATTTGAAGCGTATTTGAACATACAAGATTACTTCAAACTACATATAATTAATGTAGAAAGAGACTATATTTCTAAATCCATCATTTTTGTCCGAACGGTAAATTAAACTACTGGGCAATTGTGGTAGCAAATTTATTTTCTGTGATGAACAAGTACATTAATTCATTCATTGAAACACGCGAGATATTACTAAAATTTATAAAAAATATAAAGGAAAGTAATATAACATCAGAGTACTATAATCTTATAGTAAGATACATTACACTCATATTTGATCACCCTCCCTTCCCTTTCTGTCGTCGAAAAAACTACCACGAACTTGAATCCTACGTCTCACGTACTACTTAATTAAGAAGCCGCTCAAGGGAAGGCGGAGGCAGAGTCCGTGCTGTTAGGACACGAAGCGGCCACGAACCGGTGAGGGGCGCAAGACAGAGGAGGTGGCTAGAGGAAGAACAGAGGGTGGACGAAGGAGAAAAAATGAAGTGATGGAGGCAAAGGAAGAAAAATGAAGTGACGGACATGAGGATGAAGTGGCGGAACATGCGGATAAAGTGGCGGAGCATGAGGAAGAAGTGACGGAGAATGAGAAGGAAGTGACGGAGAATGAGAAGGAAGTGACGGAGAATGAGAAGGAAGT
>BOPP01000038.1:9657092-9692434 GCA_017312745.1 Gryllus bimaculatus | reverse complement strand
AATGACGGAGAATGAGAAGAACAGGGGACGGAGAATATAGAAGGAAAAGATGACGGAAGATGAGAAGGAAAACTGACGGTGATTAGGAAGGAACAAGTGAGTGAATGAGAAGAAAAGTTGACGGTTTGAAATGAGAAGGAAGTGACGGAGAATGAGAAGGAAAGGACGGAGAATGCAGAAGGAAGTGACGGAGAATGAGAGAAGGAGGGAGTTGACAGTGCGGAAGAATATGAGAAGGAAGTAAGAGTGGACGGGAGGAATGAAGGGAAGGAAGCGTGACGGAGAATGAGAAGGAAAGTGACGGTGACTGAGAAGGGAAAGTACGGAGAATGAGAAGGAAGTGACGGAGGAATGAGAAGGAAGTGCGGTGACATGAGAAGGATAGTGACGGAGAATGAGAAGGAAGTAGTGACGGGTGAGAATGAGAAGGAAGTGACGGCGAGGAATGAAGAAGGAAACAGTGACGGTTCTGAATGAGAGGAAGGACGATGATATGAGAGACGTGACGGAGGAATGAGAAGGAAGGACGGGAGAATGAAAGGAAGGACGGGACAGAATGAGGAAGGAAAGTGACGCGAGCGGATAATGAGAAGACATGACCGGTGAAATTGGAGAAGTGGGAAAGTGACGGAGAATGAGAGGTAGAGTGACGGGGAGATAGAGAGGAGAGACGGAGAGATGAGAGGACATGACGGGAGAATGAGAAGGAGAGTGACGGAGATATGAGAAGGAAGTGACGGAGAATGAGAAGGAAGTGACGGAAGAATGCAGAAGACAGTGACGCGAGATAAACCTGAGAAGAGCAAAGTGACGGAGGTAGAATGAAGAGAGGGAAGTGACGGAGAAGAGAAGGAAAGGACGGAGGAATGAAGAAAGGGAAGTGACGGAGAGAATGAGACAGGGGAAAGTGACGGAGAATGAGAAGGAGTGACGGAGATGGAAGGAAGTGACGGGAGAATGAGAGGAAGTACGGAGAATGAGAAGGAAGTGACGGGAGGAAACTGAGAAGGAAGTGCTACGTAGATGGAAAGTGACGGAGAATGACGGCAGATGGAAGTGAACGGAGGATGGAAGGGACGGAGATGGAAGTGACGGCGGAGATGGAACGTGAACGAGATGGCAATGACGAGATGGAAGTGACGGAGATGGAAGTTACGGAGATGGGAAAGTGACGGAGAATGACGTGCAGATGGATAAGGTGACGGGAGAAATGGAGCGGGCGGAAGGAGGTAGTACGGGAGGAATGACGGACATGGAATGAACGGAGAAATGCGACGGAGATGGGAAGTGAGCGGAGGAGATGAGCGGGAGATGGGAACGGTCAGTGACAGAATGAGCCGAGAGATGAGAAGACGGAGAATGACGGAAGGTAGTGGAGTAAGACGGAGGCAATGACGGAGATGGAAAGTGGACGGATAATGAGCGGGGAGTGCGAAGATGACGAGGAGAATGACGGAGCATGGAAGAGTGAGCGGAGGAATGACGGAGAATGAAAGATGACGGAGAATGACGGAGCATGGAAGTGACGGAGAATGACAGGAAGATGAAGTTGACGGAGAATGACGGAGATGGAAGGTGACGAGAGGAAGACCCGGAGATGGAAGTGGACGGAGAATGACGGAAGATTGGAAGTGAACGGAGAAACTGACGGAGATGGAAGAATTGATGTGGAGGGAGAAGGCCGATCGGCTCCGAGTCGGATGTGGCATCCGAAAGAAGCGTTAGGACCGGGAAAGGGCAGCGCGAAGGGTCAACGCGCTGCGGAGGAGGTTTGAATGCAGCGGAGCGTCGGCGAGAGCGCCCGCCCGAGGGGAAAGGCCCGGCCCCGCGCCGGAGAAATAGGCCGCCCGCGCAATCTGCGCGCGGGCGCTACCGCGCCTGCTGCCCCCTCCCTGCTCTCTCCCGCAAATTGCCCCTATTGTTTTGTCGCTTTGCGCGTGTGCTGACCCGTTTGCCTTGCCGTGTATTCTACGGCATTTCCGACTCGTAAATTTTGCGCTTTTACACCCGGCACAACCGGCAGAGACGAGCGCAAGAATCCGCGCGCTCCGCGCGGCGAGCGCGACCCCTCTTCTGGTTTTCAATCGGGACCTCTTCCGTTGTTTACGCTCCGTGACTCGTGACTCGTGTGCTTCCGTCTTTGGTGTAGAGGATAGGGACATTACGTGATTACGCAGCCTCGGTTGTAGTTTTTCTTCAAACTATCTTCTTCTTGATTTTTGTACATACAATGTGTCGAAGCTAATCAATACTGCTTTAAATTTAAAAAAAAGGTGAATGACGGAGATGGAAGTGACGGAGAATGACGGAGATGGAAGTGACGGAGAATGACGGAGATGGAAGATGATGTGGAGGGAGAGGCCGAGTCGGATGTGATCGAAAGAAGCGTGGAGCGGGAAGGGCAGGCGGCGAAGGGTCACGGGCGGAGGAGTTGAAGGCCGCGAGCGTGGGCGGAGAGCGCCCGCCCCGAGGGAAAGTGCCGGCGCGCGCCGGAGAAATGGCCGCATCTGCGCGCGGGCGCTACCGCCTGCTGCCTCCCTGCTCTCTCCCGCAAATTGCCCGTATTGTTTGTCGCTTTGTGCGTGCTGCTGACCCGTTTGCCTTGCGTATTCACGCACCGACTCGTAAATTTTGCGCTTTACACCGCGCACAACGGCGCAGAGAGAGCGCAAGCGCGCGCGCGCGCGAGCGACTCTTTCTGGTTTCCAATCGGGACCGTGTTGACGCCCGCACCTCGTGACTCGCTCCTCTGGTAGAGGAAGGGACAGGTACACGCAGCCCGTGTATTCAACTATCTTCTCTGATTGTGTACACAAGCGAAGCTATCAATTACTGCTTAAAAAGCCTAATGCGAAAATCCCTTCGTAATATCGTTATTCGCATTTGCACACTTTATTAGTGGATGTAGCCGACAACTCACTCAGAAGTACTAAATCAATCATCCTTTTAATTCTTAGAGTCTGTTTGGGGCCATTTGTGACCCCAGATCCAAACAGTATTGTTATGTAACCCTCTGAAAATTATTCACATCAACTTCTCGTTTTAGATGTGGTTTTTATGTCCAGTTTTACATTTTTTGTAAAGTTCAGTTTTTTAAGTTTTCTTGGCTCCAAGTAATTTGATTGTTTTGCGGTTGGGGTGAGAAATAATCCTAAACTAATTCCACGTTATACTTCTAAATTAAAAGAATATTTTTGTAATGGGACTATTTCCGTTTAATAACATAATGTTGTGGTTTCTGAACGGTAATCGAATATTACGAGTCGGTAGTCCTGCTCCAAACAGTCTCATGCAGATAAGATATGATACTTGTTGAGGATATGCTAGAATGATTTTCTGGAAATATTATCTATTCGAAATAAAGCACATTAATACCATGATTCTCTCAGTTAACAGTTCCAAATAACATTTACGCATAAAATACAAGTAAACTAAAACGTGAAACGTGTGGAGGTCAAACATGATTCCAAACAGAATCCACGTATGATTCGTACAGACAGACTCGAAGAGTTAAACGATGAACTAATGAAACAATATTTCGTGTTCAGGTCATCAAAAATAAATAAATAAATAAATAAATAAAAAAAGCACATACATTCACTTTAGGTACACAATCCAAAACAATGAAAAGAGAATTACTTACATTCTTCCAACAGAGAATAATTATTGAACTGCCATTGGTTAAAATATATGGATATATTTGATGCAAATATTTAATACAAACTGTGACAAGAAGAAAAAAATCGGAATGGTCACATTTCATAAGGGTGCAATGAACTTTATTCATCATAATCAAGTGATTCGCATTCCACCTGTTGTAAGTGAACGCTCTCCGTGACAAGCGATCTATTTTCCACAGTCCGGAGCTCCAATTAAGGCGAGACCGCAGATGGCCCGCTGCGAGGGGCTCGTGCTGGTGACCCGCTGGGAAGAGCTCATACATAATGAAACGCACACGAAACCTAAACGCGAAAGTTGGATGCCATGTTTGTTTTTAATAGAACCATTCACAAAGATGAGTATCAACGTGTACCCTAGACGTAAACATGATATTTGTGACCTCCAAGATTTCACATCACGTTCACATGATTCGAGATCTCCGCACTATCATGTAGCGCAGAAACTGACGAGCGTTTAACACTGTCGTTTTAGAATGACTGCTGATAACGTGGCTATTCGATTTTCCAAGACTATTTACTCTATCCCTTGAATTCGTACGAATCTCTCTGTTCAGCTCGTACGATTCCTTCGTACATACTCATACATGCAAACTTTAAAACGTACTCTCCACGTCATAGTTTATCTTATCTCCTTCACTCTCCATTATAGGGAGATTATTTTTTTTTAAATATAATTTATAGGTTAGTGCATGACGCGTGGATGACGCATTGTTTTACGTTACATGTGTGTGTTCTCATTTTCCCCGGCAGAGGTTTCTTTTGATATCCAAAATAACCCAAATAGCCTCCAACCGGACGGACCGTCCCATCACGATACACTTTTCGTATTCATCGGGGAACTCGCAGCTTGACACTGCTTTCTGAAATCTCCGACGCTAGTCGGAGATGATCTGAATAAATGTGATGTGTCGACACTAGTGTGGGGATAAGGGCGGAATAGGGACGGATTGCATTCGGTCAATGGATCGTAATCGAGAGTGCTGCACCAACGCCCACCTGAAAGTGATCAGGGAAAACGTGCAAACCACTGAGCAGAGCAGTGCGCCAACGAATTCAATTCTGATAAAAGCCACTAATTCACCGAAGTAATCGTCTGGCACCTTAAGGGGGCCAACCGGCGACCTCTCTTTTAATGGTACGCTCGAGCTGTAAGGCGTTGCATTTACATTCGCAGCTCTCAGCTATGAAGGATTCTTAATTATATTAATATAGCATAAAGAAGCCTTCATGTCAACCACAGGCTGTCATACAAATTGCCCGACGTAGCTGCGAGTTCCCGACTAGCTATCCCAATTTTTATATTTTGGAAGGGAAATAATGTTAGCAATGCGTGGGTCAAGCGGTTATGTACACACAGGATGTTTTACAACGCCGAGAATAAACCCCCAAATCCTTTCTTGTTGACTGATTAGATTTATTCCAGTTCTTTTGATACTCGTACCAGACGTTTGCGTCTTGCAACGGAACGAACATAAGCGGAGGCGACGGGAGACTATTGAGGTCCGCAGCCAGCGCTTAGCCGCCGCGAAAGTCGCCGCAGGACGTCCCGCAACGCCCCGGCGCTCTTAATTTCATTACGATCATTATCTCATTGCGGCTCTATTCCGAACAAGCATGTGGTTTGCAATTCCCGCTGGATCAATTTATCAACTCGCTCACACACACACACACACACACACACACACACACACACACACACACACACAAACACACCTTTCAAGCTACTTTTTCAACCCCCATCGCTGAATAAATATCAATTTTCTCATTTATCTACTTTTTTATGTAACTGGCTTAGAAAAATAAAATGTTAATTACAAGATATTTCAAGCTAATATTCAATCATTTCGATGCAATTAGTAAAATGCCATTCTGCGGCTAAAAGAAATTAGATTGCATTACTAAACCTGCAGTGATTTTTAGGCCCCGACTGCCATTCATAGCACAACATTGCGCCACTCAAATGTGTGTAGCCGTTTAGTGCGGAGGACGTAACACGCGGCGCACTATGAGAATAACCCCAAAGCCAGAACGCTGATGTTCATCATATGTTTAGGAGCGCTGTAAGTCGTATTTGATAGGTCTACACAGCAAATTAATTTGAGCTTCGACCCAACTCGTCTTAAGAGGTCTGTGACAACACAACATCAGAACTGTCGACATGGGTTTTTATACCAGCACAAAAGCGTTTTACGGGCTGGCAGTTCCATTCACGGGAGTCACGAATCTAGAGCAGGTTCCTCAAGAGGAGAACGGTCCGCTGGCGCCCGCGTGCACGACGCAGGTCAACACTACATAATGCAACAGACCCCGCTGAACGTGCTCAGCCAACGCTACAACCGCCAAGCCAGAACTGCATCAGTAACATATAAAGCCACCTCATCCAAATCTAAAACTGCCTCATCCACAGCTAAGACCGTCTCATCCACTTTTAATGCCATTACATCTGCAGATGAAGTCGTCCCAGCCACCGCCACACCTGTTGTCGCTGCATCGCCTGCCGCCGTGACTACTGTTGCCGTCACACACCCCTCCCTCACTGCAGGCACCGGGAAAGAGTGCCTCATCTCCGCCGCTGGTGATTAATTGGTGCCTCCAGGAGCGTCTACTTTGATCATTAGTCCCGTATGTTGTGAGCGCGGTCCCGACCTGCAGGTGGAAGGTGGTTTCCCCCGCTGAACAGCGATATCCGGTGCCGACATACCCGTCCTACCGACCAGTCTATCCGCGAGGCAATACTCCAGCTGCGTCAAGCTCGAAGCTCCCTACTGGCCTCGCGAATGTAAGCAAGGGGGGTGAGGACAGCACAAACTAGAGGAAAAAAAGATTGCGCTCGATCTACGTCCCGTTTTATAGGGTAATGGTACAGCATTCGCCTGGTGTTGAACGGAAGAACCAAGGGCGACTACCGATCAGAGGAACCGATCGCCAGCATTCTCCTTCAAACTGCGACAAAATTTGACCTAGCTATCTAGGTAGAGACGAAAATCCTCCCACCGTCGAAACTCGGACCTTCCAGTCAGAGACACTGCAGCAACATCAAGTGGTGCCCTGAGCCAGTTAGGCCGGTCCCCTGGCGCTATCCCTGACGGACGGCGACTGCCTCAAGCCAGCGCAACGCCCCCCGCGCGCCGAGGTCGCGGCCAGCGCGAGTTCGCGCTTCGCTTCTACGCTCGCTTTTTTCCTCCTTCTTCCTTTTTCCCCCCACGCGCGCCCCGCCCTGCATCCTTGCGTCCGCCGATTCGAGAGGAACGAGCGGCGGGACGCGGCTAGCCGCCGCCGGACAACCAGGAAGGGAGTGTCCGCCAACGCCAACGCCGCTGCTCCGAGATCTGGAGCAACTATCACCGAGTTCGTAGTCGCCGGGGCGGAGGTTAAACGCGTTCCCTTCTAGCACAGAGGTTGCATGGAAGGCGCACCGGTGCCGGGAGTTGTGGCAGCGGAGGTGGCCGTGCTACTGATGTAGGGGGTGACGGTGGAAGACTGATTAACGATTCCGTGCGTCAACTGCTAAGGTCGTAAACCCCGTACATGTAGAGCATGGTTTTTTTATGGGAGATGACGGTGGTCTTTCCCCCTAGCTTGATGGCGAGATCCGACACCGACCTACACGTCGGATTGTAGGGTTTCCCCTACCAACGGACACCGGCCCAACCGGGATAAGCAAGGCACCCGACGGATGTTCCCACAATATGGCACGTAGTGTAGTACATGTAAGTATGTAAGTAAGGAGTGAGGATTGATCAAGAAAAGGGAAGGCAAGATCGCGCGCGGTCTGTAACCCATGTTAAATTACTACTCCGGCATTCTCCTGGTATTGATCGGAGTAATCACGGAAAACTACCGATCAGAGTAGCCGGCTCCAGACAGCGACTGAATTCGAACTAGTTACGTAGCTAGTGACGAAAATCTTGCCACAGTCGGAACTGAAACCCTAGGGCCTCCAGGTCAGAGGCACTGAAGCGAATGTTAATGATGCCCTGTACCATCTCTCCCGGTGGTACTGATGGTGGTTACGGTTGTGGCAGGGGATAGGTGGCGGCCGCGAAGGAAGCCGAGGCGGAGGTAAAGCCCCACACGGACTTCAAGAGAGCGGCAGCGGAGGTAGAAGCGCCCGCGACGGCCGCCGTGCCTGGTGAGGGCGGGGCGGCGGGGAAGGTCGTGCCGGCTGAGGCCGAGCTCCGGCGCGCGGGCGCGGGACGCACCATTCGAGGGCACTACGAACGTGACCGACTGGCGTACTGCAGTGCCAGGTGGGGCGTTGGAATGAAGGCGACCGCTCGCAATTGGCGAGTTTTGGGGTAGCGAGAAGCATTATATCGTATACGATACGAACCCTATTTTTTTTGAGGTCGCTTTTTAACAACTTGTTCATGTAGCGACTACCGTGATTTCTTTAACTGTAGTGGGAACTGTAGGAAGAATGCGTAAGAAGAACAGGAGCACAAACATCCATGCCCGAAGCGGGATTCGAAACTGCGACCCTTCGAGCCGAGGCAGCTACGGCCCTTCAGCCTTACCGACCTCGGCTATTCAGACGGCCGGAACCCATTTTTGATCCACTGGGAATGCGCGAACTGAATGATACGTTTATATCTCAAAATGGTTCTCCAGTTGTTCCGAGCATGTGAGTGGCGCATGATTCCGATGCCGACCTGGAGAGCTAGTTTACTTAGAGCTCGCTAAGCTCAGATAAAGAATAGACGTCCTTAAGAGCATTGCGTTCTGGCATATCAAGATCACCGACGCATTGGAAATACTTCATTAATGAGATTCGTTTTTGATATTGACTTACGTATGAATTCTCACGCGTTGTCAAGTACTTGTTGATTTTACTTTCATTTGTTATCATACTTTTATGAGTGAATGACGTTTTGAGAGAACATGAAAAAAAGGTTTAGAATCGATTTAGGTACTTACAGTGATACGCATGCAACGAGATCAGTAAATATTTTATATGTTGAATTTCCACTCACGTTTAGAAGTCGAATGAATGTATAGCTGAAAAAAACCAAAACAATCTAAATTTTAAGTATTAATGAGTGAACGCAAAGGTGAGTAATTTTATATGTCTAATTTGTTGACGATTTTTCAATGTTCAAAAATTGTAGAATTCGGTAGATTTGAATGAATTATGTCCCCAGGATTCCCAATAATATTTTAAAATTTATTGTGTATTGTGTATCTTTATGTGAGAGACACTTTTTTGGCACAGTATGGCAGTGTTTTCTTTGTGGGCGTGAGTATTAGATTTACGTCACTATGTAGGAACGTGGCACACTTAGCACAGGAGGCCTTGGGAGCCCCATTCTCTGCAAAACCGTACTATGTCCATACAAAGAAAAGAAAATTTGGAAGGCCCTAAACAGGAAAGAAAACTATCACCAAAATTTACAGAAGAGACGGAAACAAGCCTTCAGGTAAAGCGACACGTACGAAATGAGAGAAAAGATGAGGAGGCAACGATAGAGATTAAAGGAACGGTTAGGACGAGGGGTACTACAGTATCCAAGGGACTCATGCTAACAAAAGGAGTTGTCACAACAAAAGGCACTAGGATAAACAAAGGACACGTGGTGACGGATGGTACAAGCGTTACTGAAGGAGCTGTGCTAACCAAGGGCAGATTGGTGTCCGAAGGAACTGTGATTACCAGAAGTACAGCAACGACAGCAGGAACCACAGTGGCTCAAGGCACAATAACGACCGAAGGATGTGTCGAGATAGAAGGGACCGTGGTAAGAAAAGGATTGGTCGTAGCCGAGAGCACGACGGTACTGGACGGAACAGCCGTGGCGGAGGGAACAGTGATGGTAGAAGGAACAGTGATCCTGGAAGGAAGCGCGTTGACCGAGGGCAGGACAGCAATAAAAGGAACCGTGGTAATGGAGGGGACCGTCATATCGGAAGGAAGAGTCATGACAGAAGGAACCGTGATGGCGAACCAAATTGTGGTGGCGGAAGGAAGTTTTGTAACAGAAGGTACCAACGTGTTGACCGGCACTTTAGTCTTGGACGGGCTAGTGGAGGTGGAAGGTTCCTTGCTGATGGAGGGAACTGCATTGGTTGAAGGATCCGTAGCCACAGAAGGAACCGCCATGACGAAAGGAACGACCGTGATAGAAGGTACTGTGGCTGTGGACAAAAGGAATACGGCTAAAAGCAGCAATAATGTTTATGGTAATGAAAACTCGCATCAAGGTGAAAGAAGACCTCACGACAATTGGAAACACAGTATGAATTGTGGTGATGGGGAAGAACACCATAATAACACGTACCACTTTGACGAGCGGAACCATAGCTACAAAGTTCACCTCAATAAAAAGAAAAAGAGACCTTAAAACGCGTTTTCAGATCACAAATTGAAAATGAGAACAAATTTGTTGCTTAGTAAAAGGTCTCCAACCTACCCACACAAAGCACTCAGGGTCACAGCAAGCAGACCCGAAAGAGATAGTGCTCATCAAAAGTACGAACAAAACAAAGAAAGCCATCCACATGGCATCCAGCTCGACAAAGACGCGAGCGGAAACGACGACTCCGTACACGCGGAAGACACGTTACGCTCCAGAAGAGGACGACGCCCCGGTCGCCACGCAGCCACGCGCATGCGTGGATCCGACACTTCCTTCACGCACCGCACGGCACAATGACGACGGTGCCGGCGGCGGGGGCGATAGGGCCTGCAAGCGACGGCGTCCCATTGTTCCCGGCCCCTTTCCCGAGAGAACTACGGACGCCAGGTCTCAAACGCGGACCTCTCTAGTGAAAGGCAGCGATCTGCTTCAAGGCAGCCAATCCGTCGCGTTTCCGGCGAGGCTCACAATTCGGAAAATCTCCCGCAGAGAAAATCAGCGAAGGTTTGGAGAAACCATTTTATTCCTTCTTGTCCACTAATACACGACATTTTCTCTACGATTTAAAAAAAATAAACATCAACAATCTTTAGTATAACAATATTAATTTCTTATAAAATATACGAACGCTTGTAATATGTTTCCAATAAAACTCCGCACAAACAATTACCTTTTTCTTTTGCTGTTCTCAAACGATCTTGCCCGTAAAGGAAAGCTAAAATTCGGAAAACTGATACAACTATACGCAAATATGATACAAAATGAATCGAGATACGCTGTGAATGTTCATCACATTACATATACTTCCACAACAAATTTGCAAAGAACTTGCGGAGGTGTGGAGATTTTTCAACATTCTTCGAAGGAATATTACATCCATTGAGATATTTTAACATTCATACAAACTGACTGATGTATGTGCACTACTAAAAATACTGAAGCGGAAACGGTTGAAGTTTGAAATCGTATGATGTTCCTATTACTCTGTATTGTATGTAACAATTAAGAAAGGAGTTTTCAAAATTCATCGTCTGAAAAGTAAAATAGTTTTAGGAGGAAGGGTCAGTTAGCTTTGTATAACTTTTTGTTTAATGCAATTCATTTAGGGATCAAGGAATGCGTACCAGCGGTGCAAGTTGTAGTCAAGGCGGGATGGGATGGGATGGGATGGGATCGGCGTTGGGGAGAGGGAGGGGGATGACTGTTCAGGGAGGTGCGGGGACAGACAAGGGGAGCGGGCAGGATAGAGCACAGAGAGTGGGGCGGGGCATTACTGCTCGGGCAATGCCGGGTTACTTTCTAGCTAGCACAGTATAACGCATTTATCTTCACTAACATCAACAATGATTCTTAGAAATTAAAGAGTGTATAAGAATAAAAATATAGTATTCATCAAGAATACAACAAGCAAAGAAAGAAAAAAGGATTTAGAACAAATCTGTTGAAACACTTAAAACTGACGAGAGTTTTTTTAAATCGCATACCGCCTAAAAAGAATATTAAATGGCATAGAGTGCGCGAGAGGCGGGTTTAATGGTACCTTCAATTGGGCCACTTTTAACCTTATTATCGGTTCTCCGCGAGTCTTGAGTTTGCCAGAGAACAGGATTAGAGTACTCCACGTGTCTCATATCTTTTCCTCTATCTTTTCCCATTACGCGAAACATGCTTGGAAAAATAAATCAGAGCTGTTAGCGAAATAAGCCAGCAATTTTGTTGTGTGAATGAGCCCGCAACGAGGTATTCGCAACATGAGCTTTCCAATGCGCACTTTTAACAGAGTCGAGCATTTCAGCAGACTTCCTCAGCCGGTACCTCGGCAATAAGTAGACACAGTCCGAGTGAGACAGCCGAAGATACCATTACTAAACCGGTATCGAGAAGGAAGAGATGCACCATTGGCATTACAGTACATGCCAGCACACATAGTAACGTAGAAACCCATACGTCGTAACTTAGAAAACGTCTAGTTAGTGGAACATTGTATGCTTCCTGAGCTCATGAATGTTTCTCTGCATAATCAACAGACGAGAAAGGCAGGTATAATTGAAATCTAAGAAGTGGAACTAAAACAGCGAACGGATAGAAACCAGTGACTGGTCCTCTGAAGTAGAGATATAGGAAAACATGTTTACTTATGTCAGGAGATTACATAGTTTATTTTACAAGGAAAATAGGAATGATGAGACAATAAATTGAAAACGAAATTAAGGATATTCGCAACATTCCGTAACTATTTGTGTTAGTTTTTTGAAATGCGGGCTTTAGGTACTATAGTAATGATTTTGAGGAAATATAACAATTTTGGATTTATTTTGGAAGATTCACAAATATCAATAAAGTTACAGCTAAGTCAATAGTCTTGCACTCAATGTTTATAATTGATTGCAACAACAAAATAAAATTTACAATGAGACCATTTTTGCCATATGCATCAATAATTTTCAAGTACTTTCCGTTGCCTGCAGAAAAAATGATTAATTCTACATTCAACAATTTATAACGAACTTTTCATTATTTTTTTTATCTATAAAGTTTTCACTACAACTAAATTTCAAAACTAATATTAACATAAAAACTGAGAAAAAAGAAATTATCAAATTAAATTTTTAAAATAAAACGCATAAATTATTCACATCTAGGGGAGAGCGGGCTAATGGCGTATACTTAAGCCAGATAGCTTATTGTCACCTT
Organism: Gryllus bimaculatus; assembly: GCA_017312745.1. Taxonomy (NCBI): domain Eukaryota; kingdom Metazoa; phylum Arthropoda; class Insecta; order Orthoptera; family Gryllidae; genus Gryllus; species Gryllus bimaculatus. The sequence continues at coordinate 9,679,707 of BOPP01000038.1, read as the reverse complement.
AATATGTCAATTAAAAAAACATACTTTTACAACTGATACTTAAATTAGCGTATTTTTTACAACTTTATTCAAGCACATTTAATTTTGTACTTCAGGTTATTTTTTAATAAATTAAAGAAAAAAAACAACTACATCGTAGGAGATTATCCCGCGCGCCGGGGCAACGCCGTACACCAGGTGAGATAATACCGTACGCAATACAATAATCGCAGGTAAAGTTTTCTGGGCATCCAGCAGCCCTGCCCGCCTCGGGTATCCACCCACAGCGCGAACGACATTGGAGCCGATGTTCATCTTTCCCAAATTCCCCACAAATTATACAGGTGTCCTTGACCTACTTTCTTCTCTTCTTACAGCCCCTTTCACGCTGCAAATGCTCTTTGAATCTTTGTCATCTTGTTCGTCGTCTTCGCAAATCGTTGAGCTGACAGGTTCATCTGAAGACGCGTCGAAAGAAATACATTCCGAATCTTTTTTTGCACACTTTAGCCATGATCTCATAGCACATTTTCAGCATAATTTCAAAACTTTGTCATCAGGTTTTCGTTATAACGTAAAATATTTCTAAAGAAATGTAATTTTTTTTAGTTTAAACGCCACTAATTTATACATAACAGCTTTACATTTACCTCTGAAGTAAAAAAGGTAAAAAGTATTAAGGAAAACCAACAAAAGAAAACTTTATAATAAAATGCGCACCGTGCGTCGTAGACCAACGAAATCACTGATGAGTATACAGGAAATGCCCCATGGGTGCAGCACCAATCAGACAGACTCATTTATCTCCAGAACGTAACGGAAAAATTAAGTGTACGACGTTGCCGAACAGTAAGGCGTAACCCTGCCTTCCCCAACTCTGAATCACAGACCCTCACCCGGACCAAAACGAACTACTACTAATAGTTGAGATTCGACACACACAAACGACGTAAATAATAAGATATACACGTATTTATTTACTGGTAAATATTATAAGTTGATATTATTGCACATAATTTCGCTCATCACTCCATTAAACTTCAAACTCGAAGGTATTGACCTGGAGAGGTCTTGTAGGAGGTATTGAAGGAGACATACCTGACCTAATGTGGATAACCCCAAAATATGTTTGTTTCCCGACACGTCAACTACGGCCGGTCCCGATAGTGCAGTGTACTGAATGTGCGTGTAAGGAGAGAAGATGGAACGAGGAAGAGGAAGGAATGATCGCACGCGGTCCCCGACTCTGTTGCTAGGGTACTTCGCTGGCATTCGCCTGGCATTGATCGGAGGAACCAAGGAATGCTGCCGGATCAGAGCAACGGGCCGTAAGAATACTCTTCCAGCCAATAGTCGGCAATGTTAGCTCTCAACTCAGCCAATATATTCGCAAATATATTTCAGAACATCATTCTCAGTACGATTACATGACATATATTCCCATTCACCACAACAACATACAAATGAAATGAAACAATGAAATTCGTTTTCAGGCACGCACAACATACAAAGTGGAATTACTCGTATTGAGGATTTTTTTTACTATGGTGGGGACTAAGCGTACCCAAAAGAAGATTACCTGAAATTTAGTGCTTTCACTGATCCTAAACGAAAATATAAATCACGAGTCTTTCGGAGGGTTGATTATACCCGGGCAGTGCATGCGCATTTATCCATGCAGCACCTCATTTAGCGAGGAATCTCTCTTGACCTTGCCGTTCGCACTGCGGCAACCAGGTTCTCCCGGGGCGAGGCGAGACCAGACGAGTCTCCGAACCAGTCGGCGGAGGCGGAGACGCGGACGCGGCGGAGCCCGGGGCGAGAGTTTCGCGGGGGGAGGGGCTTGGGGGCGGAGAGGCGAGGCGGTGTGTAGGCTTCGCTCGAGCGAGTCGGACCAAGCGCGCGAGGGCGTGGCGGGATATTGGTGCGGGAGAATGGTGGCGAGGGAGGTGATGTGGGGGAGGGGGGGGCGGGGCGGGCGAGGCGGGCCAGGCGGGCGAGACGGGCGAGGCGGGCGAGGCGGGGGCGAGGCGGGGCGAGCGGGGCGAGGCGGGGCGAGGCGGGGCGAGGCGGGGCGAGGCGGGGGAGGGGGAGAGCGGGGGGGGCGGGGAGAGGGCGGGGAGGGCGGGAGGCGGGCGAGGCGGGCGAGGCGGAGCGAGGCGGGGCGAGGCGGGGCGGGCGGGAGGCGGGGCGAGGCGGGGCGGGAGGAGCGGGGAGAGGCGGGGAGAGGCAGGATCAGTGAGATGGAAGCTGTTGGAGAGTTAGAGATGAAGGAGGGATGGTGGGTGGGTTTTGGCGGTGCAGTTATATGCACGAGGCCCTTGTCTAAACGAGTACGCAGCAACAGTTTCTGAACGATGGGTACTACAAGTGGAGGATGGGTTAAGTTCGGGAGTTTTTCAATTACACTCAGAAGGTCGATTGAAGCATGTTTTTATTCCTCTCTAAACCGCAATAAAAACAAGTAATTGGATGTTGTAAATGTTTTTGCATCCTCACTCTTACAGTTATGTCTATCTGACATCTACAACTGCGTGACATAAAGATATCACTGGTAAAATTAATTTGTAATATAAGATCCGCCAATGCTTCGTTACACATGTATGCTGGTAAAGTAATAACAATACGATATACCTATAATTGAATAATTGTCTCATTTGATTTTACTCGTAAAGGCATGGTGCATTGAATTGTACAATAAGAGTTTTTCGAAATGCTGTATTGGGCTGTTCAACTGGACTCGTAGCAAGTACATTTCAGTATTGTTTAAGATAGTAGAATGTATTTTCAAGGAATACATCAACCTCCAAAATTCACTCCTAATTTTATAACGATCATGTACTCTTTACTTCCTATAATTATGGAAAACTGATACTGAGAATACGACGCAATCCTGATTTTTCGCCTTACAACATAACTGATATTTCTTGGAAATGCTTCAGAAGGTTTTCGAGATACATTTTTGATGGGTCATCGTGTTTCCATTCTAAGTATAAATATGTGAATTAGTGTGTATTTGGCAAAAACCTACAACCTTATTTATTATACTGTATATCACGGACACAAAATCACTAATAGGGAAAAAAGAAGAAACGAATGTCACTGAATTCTAAAGCGGAAAAGGGAAATATTAAAGATACCCGAAACACAAGCTTAATTATGTTCAAGAAATGAAACCATTTTGACACCTGCATTCAGCGCTTTAGAGTATGCAAGGCATCGCGGTAACAACTGTACTGCTGTAAATAGAAATGAAAAACTGATTTGGTAAACCTCTCTTTATATAAACTTTTAAGATTATTTCATACTTTTTAACCATTTCTAGTAGTACATGTTCGTAATTTTATGTTGTTAAAACAACATAAAACCAAACTGGGGAACGAAAAGCAGCTTTTAACGGCCTCGGTCTTGATTTTAACAGTCGCCGTCCATTACGAACATGCGAAACAAATGAGTTGCGGCTAAAGATGGCGTTCAAAAACTCATATCATAAGAAAATGTAGTTTTTATTGATTTGATTTTTTTAAAGGAACAGTATTATGAAAAGTAATGAACACTCGGCGGGTATCACAATTAACGGCTTAATGTCCTGAGCAACATTACATCATATCTTGGCGAATTATCCCATCTACCTCGTATTGAATACTACGAGTACAAGATAAATTACGCGTGATCTCAGTATACACGCGACGTACAGAGACGCGGATCCAGGAACTGTCAAAGCAGAGAAGACGCGTGGAACAAGCTTTTTAAATGGAAAATATAATTCGCAGTCATAGTACATTTATCTTCGGCAATTTACAAATAACACGCTATTTAATAATTTAGCTTTATAACATAATAGCAAGCAGTAATTCGTGTAATAAAATCGAAAGGGACCAGGAATTGAAACGTAAAAGGAGGCAGGGGGAAGGACACAGGCTCCTCCGGTCATCCCGTTGACTCCGCTCCAACGAAGAGGCGTCGCAACACACGGGCGGCCGTAAACCAGGTTCCGGCACACGAGAGGAGTTAACTGTGCTTTGCGCGCGCGGGCGCGGGAGGGCGCGGGAGCGTGAGCGAAGGCCCACGCGGGGGCAGGGGAAAGGGGGCGGGGGCGGGGGCGGCGCCCGTGATCTACGATGCGATCGCCCGCCGGTTGCGTCACCGCCGCTGAGCCGCTTACAAAAGATCGCGCTCGCGCGCGCGGGTCTTATTGACGGGAAGTGGGCGGCTCGGGCTCTTCCAATCGGACCGAAATCTCTGCAGCGGCCCGCCCCATCTGGTTGCTTCCGCGCCCTTCGGCGTGCGTTTGGATGCGCCTGTGACAATTCTCTTAATGATAAAGTACATAAGAGCTATTTCGGAGGCTAGCAGGCTTGCCGCAGACGGAAGGAATAATTAATTTGTCTCCATTAATGTGGTATACTGAAGTAATGAAGGAAATAACCGATTGGATGCTGAGTGATCGAGAACTACTTTCTCTCGCACCCAAAGAAAAACTGTTCCCGATGATGTAATGCGTATATTCAGTTCACGGCATTATAGCTTCTATAAAGTCTTGTGTTTCCTACATGAACGCAGTTCAGGACAACGTCCTACAGGAAAACCAATAAAATAACATTTTCACGTACAGTAATGCTGACCTAAAGACTAAAGGCGTGGCTACGGACAGATGCTGGATTAGCAGCAGCCGTAACCTTTCCTTCCTTGGTCACTTGAAAACATCTGAGCCAACAAACCTACCCACACCCTTGTACTCGGGCATTCACTTCAGTAATTTACTGCACTGATGGCCTTCAAACATACCCATGACCTCGCCCTTATACCTCCGAATTTATTTTGGAAAGGACGAAGTAACAAGGCAGATACGTCAGAATGATTTCTTTCTACTGAGAGTCAAGACAAAACTCGAAAACAGCGAAAGGGAAGATTTGCGATTATAATTGTGCCAGTAAAATTAATGGGTATTATTATTGGCATGTTTACGAAATTTACGGAAAAATACAAAAATGTTTTGTCTCAACGAAGAAAAATAACATCATTAAAATTTGACGTTTCGAAAGTCCAATAATAATAATTATAATAATAATAATAATAATAATAATTATTATTATTATTATTATTATTATAGTGATCCCATGGCCGAGATTGCAGCGGCCTCCGACCAGAAAATCGTGAGTTCCAGTCCTGCCTCGGGAGTGGTTGTGTTGTGTGTCTGTATTTTTGTATGAATGTATATCATTCATTATCATCATAATCATAATTTTATGTCATCCTCCAGTGCTAATAGCCCTGGGCATCGTATAGAATCAATAACCTCGAATGTGACACACTCCTTTCAAAAGTGTTCTAGTGTTTTGGAGAAATATTATTTTACCAGCTCACATCATAAACAGAGTCATCCTTGGCTTAATTTCTCGCTCTAAGCCCGTCGTTCTTCAATAGCAATGAGAGTTCAAAGCGGAGATCAGTCTGAAGAATGTTGGGCAAGTGCGCAAGGCTCTAGCGGCGGCCTTCTTGCGCCTTAGAAGGATGATAATCTTTTATTAATCAGGCATTTCGTTTCCCTAGAATTGAGGCTACGTGCTCATAAAATGGTATCAATCAAACGATAAGTCCAGACCCAGTAACGAATAGTAAGCGAGTAAACTAAAAATTGCAATTACCTACTCATTTGTTCAGCACAAATATACCATGATTATTATTGTCGCAATAAAGAATTTGTCTCTTAAATAAACGTAAATCAGGTTGATATTATTCTCTTGAAAATAATAAAAGGAAATAGTGAAATTCATCCTGATATCTAAACATAAATGAGCCCAGGGATATGACAATTATATTTTAGTTGCATCTCAGCAAGAAGTGAAGTGAAGAGGAAATTCCCCGAATAATTATGTCAAATCAGTAAACACAATATTTTTAATAAAAAAATCTATTGAATGTCTTTGAATAAATATTTAGTAATGAAAAGACAGGTTGGATGTTGAATTGGCTTATTAAATAATCCAATGCAATTTGATTTGAAAAGGGGATAGTGGTGGCTAGACACAAAAATTTAAGGGTACCTTACAGAAGGCCCGCTTATAACATAATTACAAGAAATAATAGGTCAGGAGATATTCGTTCTACATGATGCAAAAGAAACGTTGGTCGAGAGCTTAGCTTCTCGTGAGGGAATACTTTCCTCTCACTAAGTGTCGCTTAATGGTCTGGTAAACAAAAATACTATTATTGTATTTAAAAAGAGACTTTCATGAATTCCCACAGACAACACAACCAAAATCTGCATACTTCCTCGACCCTGGACATTCTGCGGGTCCGCCTCCTGATTTACAGCCCGTCCGCCACTAAAAATCTCGCATATTCGCAGCGTGAGAAAAGCACGCCGGCGGGGCGGCGAGCGAGCGGGAGCCGATTCGGTGCGGCTAACTCCCACGCGCCTTCTTCCGCAGCGGCGGCCTGGGCGAGGGCGGGGCGTGGCGCGGCGCGGCGCGTGTCAGTCCACACGAGGCCGCCGCCGCCGCCGCCTGCCAGATGGCGAGCGTGCGCGAGGGCAGGCCATTAGCGCAAAGCGAAACCAAGCGAGCCCCGTCCATCGTGACCAGCGGGCCGAAGCGGCAAGGCCTGCCCGACAGCGGCCTAGCAACGTCCTCGGCCACGCCTCTGGGCCTTACGCATCTCTGCGAGTGTTGTGATCACACTTCCGTATGATTGATTGATAATAACGGGAACGTCATCTGCCGTGGTCACCTGCCCCGCCAGTGTAGTCAATGTTTCATCCCTCGAGGTGGCGGTGCTAGTTTCCACATTGGATGGTGAGATCCGGCGCAGACAAAACGGGGGACCGCCCCAATCAGAATAAGCTCTAAGTTCCTGACTAGTACCCCTTCACTGTTGTGCGGTAGGACAGGGCATTTAGGATTAATCATGAGGTGAGTGTTTGTGTGTGTTTGAATGTGTAAACGGAGATGATAGGGTGAAGAAAAAGACGAAAATATCGCGGAGTCCGTGGCCCGTTTGGTAGACACTCACCTGGTATTGATTGGAGAAACCACGCAAACTACCGACTGCATCAGCCGTTTGCTAGTATTCTCCTACAGAAACCGGCTGAATTCGACCAAACTATAGAGCAAGTGTCGAAAATTCGCCACCGTCTGTACTCGAACCCTACGACCTTCCAATCAGATTAGCTGCAGAGCGAACGGTAATACCGTACTCAGAGCTAATTCAGAGGGTCACTTTCGAAAACACCTATGTTTCGATACACCGAAGTTACCAAAACCTAAGTATCTAAGTATACATAGATTCAATATGGAAAGTCATTAGGACTTTGTGTCGACACTTTCAATGAATCGATTATACACGGATTATATACACTAACTAAATCAAGTGTCAGAAAATTTTCGGTCCGCCAAGATACCACTTGCAAATATACTGTATATATATATATATATATATATATATATATATATATATATATATATATTTGTGTGTGCGAGTGCGCGTGTGGGTATACAAAGTTGATGGATCACAAGTGGAAAGAAATGAAGGATTCGGATGCTGATTATGATAAATCCACACGAAAATACTTCTGAAGGCAAGGAAGTGAATGATTATGTTTAAGGGGGGATTAAAAATCTAATATATAAAAACAATGTTTGTTCGTTCGTACTTAATGCACTGCCGTACCGTTCATCCGGTTAGGGTAAGCCTTTGTCAACGTATTACTTGCACTTGTGGGAAGAATATAGGCATAGTACTACGGGAATGTGCATATGCCTGCAAACATAGACGCGTGTCGCTGACTCAAACACCTCTGAACAGGGCGCTATACGCAATCCGCCGCACCTTGAAGTACGATTATTAAGACGTCTTCATTGCATATACTGCCCTTGCAATTAAGAAATTTCTTGCGGGAGAGAGAGAGACAGAGAGAGGACGAGAGAGAGAGAGAGAGAGAGAGAGAGAGGAGAGACGGGGAAAGAAAGAGAGAGAAGAAGAAATAGAGAGGTGGAGAGCAGGGCAACTTCTGCCGAATTCTGCTAGTGTGACATAAAAAACTAACAACCAGGTTTCAAGCAGGCGTGATCATTTCAACTATAAAAAAATCAAAATGCATGAACAGAAGATGGCAGAAGCAAAAAAATACAATATCACAAATACAATAATATAATTTCCCTTGGTTCAATTTAACAAACTTGTTTTGAGTATCAAATAATTGAGGTACCTTCTCTCCAATGAATTCAAACTATTAAATTAATTGTAACAAATCAATAGTATGCTTTTGCAATCGACAGAAGATACATTTATGGGTTCACTTCAAAGGCAGCTTGGAGACATATGCGCAGTAGAAGTTTTGCACTTGAATCTTCGTAGACTGGGAAATTCTAGCGTAGAGGTCGGATTGTGACCCACTTTATAGACCAATTGAGAAGCAGCGTGAGCCGACATCACTACCTAAAGAAGAACTGCGAAGCCCGCTTTCTCTAATAGGTCATTTCGGTGGTTATCTCCAATTCTAGTCGGATATCAGAGCAGTGCCATCAACAAGCCATGAACGAAGCATCCTTCTCACAACGGGAATCCTCCAAAAATGTAAAAAACAATCTAATGCACTACATGTGATATAAATAACTCTAACAACGTATAAAAAGAAGTGATTTTCAAATCGGAGAGCAGTTGCCACAATTAACACATTCGTAATTTTCTCAAAATTCTGAGGACACAGTACCAAAAACAAAGTGAAGCTTAAAGGGGCGCCTAGCATCTCTCTTTCGGAATAAATCACTTGCCAAATAATGGCCAATTTTACTTTGTTCTATGTTTTATTTCGAAATTACAATTTTGTTACAGTAGAGGACACTTGCCAAATTTCAATAGTGGTCATATACTCGACTCAGTAACGAGCAATCGATATTCGGACCCGTGAACTTGTTTGAGGCCTAAAAGTACCGGTATATGTGCATTATTGCAATACCTATGTTCATATGATTTTTTAAAGTTTATTATTTATGTATAAAATAAGAAAAAACATAAAAATTATATCCGAGGGCGTAGGCTTCCCCCAGCGGAAGGCAGTAGTTACGGCCGGAGACCGTAACTATTTGGGGTCTCCCAGGCAGCCAATAACTTATTATTATATTCATTGTAATCTTCACCATTAGAAGGCATAAGTTCCTTGTTCTACAAGTTTGAAGCTCGTGGGAAACATCTAATTCTTATTTTTCACATTTTTGAGACCACTACTCTATACAGAAAAGGGATCCATAAATTACTAGCGCTGAAGAAGGAAGAGGGTTTGAGGCAGCATTGCGCTGCGTTACATAGGTGAAGGGGGAGTCATAGTTTAGTGTTACGTAATGCTGATACTCATTTTTAAAATCTTTCAATATTGGCTGAAATAATTACTTTTATTCAGTAGCGTTCTAAAATATAACCAAATTTACAAATTCCATTAAAAACATAAAACATTAAAGACGTTATTCTATAAATTGTTAAATAAAAGTATTTTTCACCAACGATATATTGATTATTTGTAGGGGAGGGGGAGGCTTGTCGCAAGCGTTTTGTAATTATTAGAGGGGGTTCAAATACGATAAATTACAGGTGCATTACAGAAGGGAGAGGGGGTATTCAAAATGCTCGAAATTTGCGTTACGTAATTTATGGGCGGCCCCTACGAACCCTTGTCTGTAACCGAGGGCCTCCGGATGTCCCTGCCGGCGGCGACGGCGGCGGCGGCGGCGACGGCGACTCGTTGGGGGCGTGACCGCGGCCTCGTCCCCGGGCGCTGCCCGTCGCGCGACGGATCTCTGTCTCTCTCCCTGACGATTGAAGGCTTTCCACTCGCCCCTTCCTGTCAGTTTCGCACACCACAATTACGGCAGTGTTTCTTGACCGACTGCTCCACATCTTTTTTTCTTTCTTTTGTCGGGAGGCAAACTCCATTAAAACATCCGTATACGCACCGGCAACGCAGTAAAAACAGAGGTCGAGAGAGATAATGAAATTCGTACAGGAAGGCAACTAAACAAGAGGAAAACGCATTCACCTGTAAAAGTAACGTAGAATCGCGACTTGAATTTCATTCCGACCTCACCCCCCCCCTTGAATCGTTAACTCCATCCGTCAAGATTTGTTATATGTTCCTTGATAGCATTTACTCGATGTTGTTACATTAAACATGTGCTACTTTGAATTAGTGATGAATCCTGCTAACCTTTCGTACATTAAGCAGTGCTGCCTTCTTCTAAATTTGATCCAATAACCTTTAATGTTATATTATATCCAAAACAAATCACCGTTAGTAAACACGCATATAGTCCACTTCAGTAAAAAAATATATAGGACATGTGCGACTACGAAAGAAATAATTCGCACCATTGCTAACAAGCATGGGAAATATTTCGGAAAACGATGGAGCGAACAGAGAATATTTGAATAAGAAACAAAAGAAGTTCAAAGTAGCCCGAGCAAAGATTTGCAGGAATAATGCATTGGTTATCATAATACATTATAAAATAAAGATTGCGGTCACATTTGAGCCACACCGTGTATTTTTCAAAAAAACTGCAATGAATGAAGCAATGTACGCGAGTACCATCAGCATGACAATGAGCGATATGCAGGTCAAAATCTCCTACATTCCGCAGCTCCCTAAAAGATATCATTTCTAAAAGTAACCACAACCTGCTCCCTTAATGTTTTGTATTAAATAATTTATTTTATATAAACGATGATATGATTCGTACAAATATTGTAATGATGTATTTGGGTAACAAAATTATTATGAAAGTCTGAAAAATAAAAACGAAACAGAATAAATCATGTGGATCAAACATATGCTTGACAAAGTAGGACAATGACAGTATGACATATTTAAACTGGTATCAGAGAAAACGCGCTACACATGCAAACTCACAATTAAATCACATCGCGTAGGGATACCACAAACTTGAACATACCAAGTTACTGGAATCTGGTGCTCGTTAGCCACGTATACTCTATAATCGCACTCTCATTGAGGACGTTACTATTCTGTTAATACCTGACCATTTCCTTGGCAAAATGCCACATGATTGAAATTATCAGTTGCAGGGCCAGGTCAAGATCTTGTTTGACCTGTTCTTTCTTACGCAATATTTAAAATGAATGTTTTTAAACAGTGGCATGAACTGTGTCACAGAAAATTATATCACACATAATTAGTAACAGCATCCGCTGCTAACTACATCAGTTCAAACCAGTCTACAACCGGATTATCCGTTACGTACTCTACCGATTTTGTCACATCAATTACAATGGGTATGCGTGATGTTCTCACGGACAAGTTTCCACATAGATATGCATTTTGAGTTCACGCTCAAATTAAAAAAAAATGTCATTGCAATTGTTTTTACAGTAACAACGAACTCAAAGTGAAAAGAAAATCCATTTTTTATTTACACCTATGCTCTTTTGCGTAACCACGTGCGCATTGCCACACGTTCAGTACAGTACAATAAGCCATATTATTTAACTTATTATAATACAGGTAATACAAGAATCTCATTGAGAGTTACTGGAACATGTATATCGATTAACGGTGAAAAATCAAGTTTCTCGAAAGAGCGGTTTACCAACTTAGGTGAGAAAAACAGCCAGCGAATAATAATAATAATAATAATAATAATAATAATAATAATAATAATAATAATAATAATAATGTCAAATGCTGATATTTGACTGACACAAACTTTCGTTTCCATTGGGTGGAAGGCCGTTTATTTTTTTTAATGTTTTATTGAGATGGCACAATAAATTTATTTTTGCGAACAATAAACGAAATATATGAATACGAACACTGTCACAAAAGTGCAAATTAGAAATATGGTAACAGATGAAATTACACGTACATCTACCATTAGACAAGGGGATTCTCTACGCCCTTCACTTTTTAATTTATTTATGTACAGAACCATTGACAGTGTAATAGAAATGTCAGGATATTGAATGGGTCAGCAATAGAATGAGAGAATATCTATATTGTGTTATGCGGAAGATGCAGTGGTTTTGGCAGATTCAGAAGAGAACTTGCAAAGACTCTTCCAGAAATTTTCTTAAAGTGCAGAGTATTATAACATGGTGACTTCAACTGCAAAAACAAAATCAATGGTGATCTTAAAAGAGCTTATGCGGAGTAAACTGGAGATAAAGAATAAAATAAAAATAATAAAATAGAAAGTAATGAAATGAGTCAGAAAATATCAAGGTATTTAAAAGATGTGGAATGGAAAAACATATCTTAATGTAGAAAGCAAAGTAAAAATTTACAAAACTAGGTAAGACCAGTAATAACATGCGGAGCAGAAACAAGGGCCGATAATACACGAACTAAGACTACTTAGAACATCAGAGCTGAGAACATTAAGATCAATATTGTGTGTAACAAGATGTGATTGATTTAAGAAATGACTGTGGCATTACAGACAGTAAAATGTACAAGAACTAAATGAAGAGAATGAAATGAGTACGTCGGACAGCTAAAGACTAATCAAGACTGGGTGAGATTGAAAACCTGTAGGGAAACGCGGCCCAGGCTGTCCGAAGAAAAGGTCGATCGCGAGATGAATATTAGCATCTCCTGAATCATCCTGATGGAGAAGTGAGGAAACAAACAAACAGGTGTTAACCTTAATAAAAGAAGAACAACAATAAACAGCAAAATCCAACTTCAAAGGGGTGTGAACAACAAACGCGTGCATTAAACAAGATTGAAGAGATTTAAAGAAATCTCAAAATACGCGAAAACTGTATTCAAAGAAATCTGTACATTAAATAATTTTAAGATCTAAAACCGAGAAATAAGACACTATATATAAAGCTTCAATATTGAAGGTGTAAAACACGATTGAAAAACATTTTATCTCATGCAATTTTCGAAATTTAGTAAGTTTTAATGAATATTGATCTTATTTAATTTTATATGCGTTTGTGACGTTACATCATAGATTTATTTTGCAACAATACGAAACAATCTGTACACCACGTTTTCACTCCGTATATTCTAGTAATACGAGACGGTAGAAAGAAAAAAGGATGGCGCGAACAAAGGAACGCACGAAACCGCGTTCTTCGTTGGGCGGCGAATAAAGCGGTGCAGGATGTCAGCAGAGAATTTATAGAATCCCCGCGACCTCTGGAGGTAATCTCTCCTTCCGTGCGACCTTCGCAAGAAACAACTATCACTGAGCGGCTGTTGAGACCCACGTGGTGTCCAGGCTTATCGCGGTAGCGTTCGACGCAGAAGGGGAAAAAAAAGGACAGAAAATTGCGCTCTCGAATGGGTGGTCGGCCTGCTCACTCACACGAGTGATTGGTCTCGGCTGTTTCTTCCACCGGCTCCGGGCGGCGGGAAAGGCGACTCAATTTCTTGCGCGCTCCTATTCCTACGTTCTCCCCCCCCCCCAAGGCGAGCGCACGCCTAACACTCGCCGCTAATAGAGAGAGACGTTAAGGTCGGGGTATGATATCGATCTTAGATCGTACTCTAATTGCATGCATTGTCTAGTTCATATAGGAGGTATTCTTCAATTAGAAAAAGGAAAAACACAAACCTTATTCTGATTGCACCTGCATTTTAAATTTTCGTGTAGTAGTGCTGTCTTGAAATATTTTCTTGATTACACTGTTAAAATAGCTCACTGACAATTCTGCAAATGTCTGAATTCACAGTAAAATAAAATTCTACTCAAGAGAGAATTTGGTACTATAACACCAATGGAAAATGGCAGCGCAGGATAAGACGGGCACTTGCTTGTTAAACATGTCGATACTCGACCAGTTTACAAAACAACTCTCACATCATTAATAAATCTCATTTAGATCCTGCTAATTTGCGTCACGCAACATTCCTACAGCGCAATTAAAATACGTGAATAATATTTGAAATATGTTTTGAAAAACTTCCAAAGAAATCATGTCCTGAAATCAGATTCAGTTCTCGCCGCTTAGTAGAAATCAATCAGGAACTTCCCTCACGGTATATTTTCATTTCTCCCCAAGCACAAAACACTTATCCAGGATGCAACCAAAACGCAACACATTTCAATCGCTTCGAAAAATATCAGCCTGCCGCCCCGAGCCACTGACCTGCAGGAACACGAGCTCCTCTTTCTGCTCTCTCTCTCCTCAGACGACTGAGCCCAGTGCATCGGCCCTCGCAACCACCGCAGAGGCGAGCGGGCGGGCGCAGGCACGCCCTATTGGAGGAGACGGCGCCCTTCGGGGGCCGCGGGCGCAACGGTCGTCGCCCAAGGCGGTCAACCCCCTCGGGGAAGGGGGGCCGGCCAGGTGGCTTTCTTCCCCCCTCCTCCAGAGGGGGCCTGCTCAGCTGACGCACGTGTGCACTGGCGCGGCGGAACAGGGAGACGCCGAAGTATGTTCGGAGCAAGGGAATTTTGTTTTTTAAATGCCAGGTTTATATCGTTGTATTTGATATGTTTTCGAAACTCACCGCTGCTGGATACTGTGAGTCTTGTAGTGCCTGCTCTACATATATTGACGTTAGATGCCCGTAGATTAGTACGTGAGTATTCTCCGATGCAATTACAATGACTTCCAGTGTTGATCAGCTGAGAAACGGTTATCCAATCGGGAGCTTCAATACCAAAAATGCATACGTAATGGAGCTCCCGAAAGGATGATTGAGCGTCCAGCCGATCAAACGCCAGAACTACCTATAATTAAATCGGGCAATATACCTGTTCTTCATTTCCTGTTAGTTTCAAAACTGACTTGTAATAAATTTATTCTCGAGAATTTTCTAAACATTAATGCTATCTTTTAAATCAAAATAGGGAGATGGGAGTACATTTCTTCGAAATGACCTTGATCAGTCTCATACAATTCCACAGTCGACAACTAGTAATTAAAAACAAAATACCCGTGTCCATGGATTTCTCACATAATTGAAAGTCACGTCAATGTAATAGTAGAGCAGCACCTTTACGATCGGTGTTTATAGTCACAAAAACGTACTAAACACTCACAAAGTGTGGCACTTGCTGCGACTCGACCAGCGTCATTGCGCCACACAGCGTCCGATTGGAGCTTTCTTTGGAATTTCTGGAACTGGGTTCCTTTCTCGGGCGTGTGAAGTTGTCAATGGACCAGTTCTAGTTGTACAAAGAGTACCGACAGGTAGTGCTTCAATGTCGTACTAGAGAGAAAGGCCGCAAAACGAGGCAAAGAACGCACACGAGACCGTGAGAATGTTGCAAGCAAAGAAGCACAAACCCACTTCAAGCGCTGTAATTTTATGAACAATGGCTCGTAACTAGTGCGTAAGGAATTGTATCTTAAAAATCATAAAATGATATTGAATCTTATGGAAAAGTAAATAAAATTACGTTAATATATTATATTAAATTAAAAGTATATATTTTTATTACTAGAGATTTTATCCAGCAGACACCCGGTTACCCATTACGTCCTCAAGGGACGCATATTTGACCATACACTAAACACCAACCAATTTGCGCGCTCCTCTGATCTGGAGTCGGCATAACGTGAGGCTTTCCGCGACAACACCTACGAGAGACAAGGTACAAACAAACCACGCCCAATGTATTCTTGGCTATCCGGGATGAGCCGCGTCTCAAGCCGCAAGATGGCCGAAACGTCAGTCCAATCAACTGAGACGCGGCTCATCCCGGATAGCCAAGAATACATTGACTCCGGCCGCGGAAGCCTACGAACCCAAACCACGACCAAGGCAGGACTCGAACCCACGACCCTTTGCACCCAAGTGTTGAGTTGACATACGCTCTTAGCCACCTCGGCCATTCAGGTCGACTAAAAGTAAACATATTGCTTCTCTAATAAACATTGTAAACGTAAGACAAACATTTGTTTTCAGAGATCGAAAATACTGAAACTGCATTGCGTCAAAACATGACGTAAATAACAAAGCTAGGGAAAATTATTGGTAAATAATTATTGAAATTAAACACCAAGTACACGCATGAAATGAATCAAATAAGTGCAGGCGACAGATCAATTCCCTAAAAGACCTTCTGATCTGTTTCCTTCCATATTTAAATTACACTCTGAACTAATAATGAACGAATAAATTTGAAACATATTTTAAAATAGTAAATGCTAATACTTCAAAATACTTGATGCTACAACATAGCATAGGCCATCATGTAGTGTGGGTCACATTAATGTATCATTCAAATAATTACAAGACATGAAGTTCTACTAATATTTCAACAAAAATAAGAAAGAAAATTTGGAGACATTTTGAGAAAGCTTTACTCTCGCCCTTAATCCTAGAATGCATTGATTGCAAATAAAATATGAAACAAATTTATGTGGCTTGTTTGCAGCAACATCTATCAAAATATCAATAATCCTTGTTAGTTACAAAGGTTCCTCACCGCCACTGTATTTTTTACACAAGCTTCAAATTTCGAACCCATCTTCTGGAAAACACAGTTCTCATACCGCTGTGTTGAACAAAAAGGACGACCACGTGACTGAATAATAATAATAATAATAATAATAATAATAATAATAATAATAATAATAAGAAGAAGAAGAAGAAGAAGAAGAAATAGAAATATTAATATTAATATGCGAGAAAATATACAGGTCTTTAGACGATCATTCTCTTTCGAGTGCTGATCATGCTCTGCAAGTCATAATGCGCATTACTGGATACTGTTTGGAGAAATGTTGAATTTTAAGAAATGCAATTAGCAAACATACGTAATTAATTAACTTATTATAATTGCGTAGTTTTGTTACTACATTAAGTTTCATAATATTCATCAGAATATAAAAGATGTATATATCCTCGAGAAGGTTGTAACCAACACATTCGTACAATAACGTTTCATTTTCTCAACTCCAATTATCTTGAATTTCATCCTAACGATCAGCGTCCTTTCTCTAAGGCACCGGCTGGATACAAGCAATAGAAGGCAAATAGGGAAGGAAGGACAGTAGAACGACCTTTCATCACGAAGTGGTCAGCTGCCGTCCGCTCACCCGGAACGATCGACGAAAACAAGAGGAAAATCTCAGCCGCAACTAGCAGCAGTCCGGGTTGGATTCGAAGTGGGGACCTTCCGGTGTCGAGGCTAGACGCTACGTTCACTCAGCATTTTTACCAGTTGGACTATTAATCGACAATTCCGAGGTCGGAAATTTTGTTTGGTTTCGTTGTTCCTTTTGGAATGAATAATCCGTAGGCGATATACATTAAAAGAGAGCGTACAGTTTTTAAGAAGTACTTTAAGGATACCACGTAGGCGATGCAAATAACATTTTTAGTGTCTCGCAAATGGTTACCGAAGGTACTCGAGGCTGTAAGAGGAAGTGAAGGCTCCACATACATCGTCCTTGGAACGTTGGGGAAGTGATTCGCGTATCACCACGCCCTACTATTTTAAAACTGCAACACTTTTACGTGAAGTAACTTCTTCTTACGTGAAGTTCATTATTATTGAAATCGCCATGAATAATGTGTATTTACGAACTTGAAAGTTCACGTGAAGTTTGGGAGTTTAGTCCTGATATATTTTTTTTTTTTTTTTTTTTTCGCGTATAGGCCAACTCGGAACACGCGTCCAGCCTGCTTCAGCACATGCAAGTACCTTTCGGGAGAGGGGGCGGGGATATCAACATTTTAGGTGAATCCCCTGACTCCTCTAAGTTGTTAGCCCTGGGGGTATGGACGATGAGATGATTATGGATGAAAGGGCGGCACACACATATAGACATACACAAATTGCCATGCCCGAGTCGGGACTCCAAGCCGCAGCCTTCTGGTCCAAGACCTCTAAGGCACTACTGCCCTAACGATCTCGGCCATCTGACCGGCTTTGGATATCCCTTGTAAGGTAGAATGATTTTTTGTGAAATCATTGAAATAATCTAGTCATGTAAGTCAATGTGCGCTACTATTTAAGGTCAATACATGAATATTACCAATACATGAATATTAATTTTCTTTGCCCATACTTCTTACGGGAGGAAAATGCGCTTTAAGGGATTATGATAAAGAAAGAAAACACTAAGTTGATGAACACTTTATGCCGATTATCAGGGTCAAATTTACGTAACATGAAATATCTAATGAACATATTAAAGGCGGGCAGAAGAAAAATAATGATCATTTTCACTGCTCTTGTGAATGCATAAGGGAAAACAAATCGGGTTTTTAAACTTCAGTAACAAATCGATAAATATAATATTTGTACGTTTAGATTCGACATTATATTAAAAAAAACCAATTAAAAAAAATCAATTATTTTCAATCTAGTAGATTAAATTAAACGTAGGTGCAATTTTGATATTTGAATATATATAAAAACATGTTATATCATACTATGTATTCGCTTTGCTCAATACATGAATTCATAGACATGCAATTCCTTCTCGCCAAATAACTCGTGTATGGGTTGAAAGAGCTGAATATTTCCGAAATGTTAACTATTTGCAAATTGAAAGAAAGTACAACTTAATTTCTGTTCGAAAAATGAACGTAGTCCTTTCAGCGAGCCCAGGGCGTTCGCATGTAAAGGAGGAATATATCACGAGAACACCGCATACCACAGCACACTCGTACAAACCACCACGCATTTAGCACAGCGTGCCCGCCAGGAGTTTTCGCTGAAATCACCCGCCGCAGAGACAGGCGAGGGCCTACAATTTGAATCACCGACATGTGACGTCACCTAGCAGTCGACATGCTTCATACCACAGCCTACAGCCGTGTTACTTAACAGCAATAAACATTACGCCGGGCGCAAATGCCTGCAATTGAAGTATTGAACAGGCGCCCGTGCTGACGGAGAAAGGGGCAACGGTGCCGTCGGCTGAATGTTCTGCTCGCAAAGGTATCCGTAGCAATCGAAGCATGGAATTGTCGAAATCGCAAATGCTCAAGACGGATTTGCAAACATGGAATTTGCAAAATGCGAGGCAAGGAGCACGACTATTTTGACCCCGCTATTGGAGAGATGAACGAACACTTTCAGAAAGCGAAGTAGATTGTGCACTTTCGGAACATGTAAGTAGAATTGTCACGTTAAATAACATGACAACTCTGAATGTGTTCCAAAATTACAAGGAAAAAATGTTACAGGGAAATGGAAACTTGGAAAATGTTACTTGGAAATCAATATCACTGAAAAGGTGTTCCATATACGGGTTTCAAGTACCGTGACTTTTTAGTGTAACGACACACTGAAATAATGAAAAGAAATATTATATTAACGCGGTATTTGTGTCTCCTTATGACTACCGCAACATCATTTTCATTACTACTGACGCCATATTCATTATCATATGACAGACCTGGAATATACAAATGCTGAATGTAACGCGCTTATTTTGTTGCGACCAGAACATTCAAACTTTACGAAAGAAAGGAAGTTCCAAATTTCACTGCTTCAAATCTTGAAGAGAAAGAAAAGGGGGAAAATCAATAAAAAAATGGAAAACTCAAATTCGAATATCAATAAACAAATAAATTGCTAATACTCCCCACTGCTGCATTCCATGACTCAACCTTTTTTTATCTTTGGGCTTTTTCCGAACGCAGGTAACCTTAACCCTGAATGGGATAACAAGAACCATACTGCAGGCACTAATTTTAACTCGAACGCCCGCGCCTCAGTGTAAGTTCAACAGAACGCGAGGGCCACACAAAAAAAAAAAGACAAATGAAAAACATCCACAGTAAGGTCGGGCCGCCCTCCGTACCAAGGTGTTCAGTCCGTATGCACTCTGCACTAATTCAGCCGGTCTCACCTTACGAGAAGCCAATTAGTTTCACATGCGCGACTAGGAATATATTCTGCTAAGAACAATGTCATTATACAATGTACAAATAGTTAATTTGCAAATGAATCGGAGAATGAAAACAAGTGTCAAATATACTATGCATGTTCACTGGCGTTAACAACAGAACTTAAACATTTTTCGCTATTATATAGAGGCAGCAGGTACGGAAACATTCAGACAAAAGATAAATCAAAGTTTATAAAGCAAACGGCTTGTCGCGATATTTACGGTTACACGCCCGAACGAAACCAGCCACGACCACAAGCAAGATACAAATTGTCCCGCAGTCACAACAAACTTCGCAACACCACACCAGCCCTGCCACAGCCTAGCGCATTTCATTTATATCTGCCAGGCCGCTTTACGCAACGAAATTACATTCAAATCACGATAGCTTAGGATCAAGCCTGAGAACGTTTCTAGCCGGCCCGGCGCGGGCCGGCCCATAGAAACGTCCGCTCTGGGCGCCGGGTTCGAGCCCGGTGCACGGCGTTGGCGTCGGAGCACGCGGCCGCGGCGGTCGCCGCCTCCGCCGCCGCACCTGCCCGGGGGCGGCGACGCGCTGACGCAACGGCCACCGGCCGCCCGCCCGTTCGGCCGCCCGACCGAGTGCAGAATGTGAAAGGCAGTGCGCTGGCGGCGGCGGCGGCGTAACTCGGGCGAGAAGGCGCGCGGGCGGGTACGGTGCGGTGCGGCGCAGCGCGGCGTGGCTCGGAGCGGCTGGCGGCTATAAGCGTGCGCTCGGCTCACCAGAGCTGTCGGTGGCGGCGCCGTCGCCCTGGGCACTGACCCGCGCCGCCCCGCCCCGCCCTCGACACGCCCCCTTTGGGCGCGCGCACCTACTATTCCCGTATTAGCGAAAGAAAGAAAGGCACGGAATGACAGCTACGCGTGAGTTGAAGTTGCCTTGGAGAAACGGCGCTATAGGGTCACAGCCGCTGGTGAGAAAACGTTTAGCGCGTTGTAAGGGTCATTTTTGGCGTCATTGTTTGAGGCAATTGTCTCTTCTGTGTCAGCATTCTGTTTTACTAAGTGTTCGTGATGTTTATCTTCGTAACATGTACGAATATACATATAGAAACACCAACGTGAAACATTCCCGCGATACAAAATGAAATGTTTTACTTTGTATTATTTGTCAAAATTATTTAACACATGCTGTAGATAACAACGCATATTTATTTTAACAAAGCTTCATTTTTCGAAATGCTCAATCTGAACTCGACAATATACTAAAAAAATTGCAGGAATAACATTAAAAAACTGCACATTTTTGACATTGTGACCTCTGATACCCCACTGGCGTAGGTTCCGACAAAAATGCATATACTTTAACGCTTTATGGTCGATAAGATCGCGAGCAAGACTGAAGCCCTGTCTTGCAGTTTCTTTGAATAATACTTCCAAGTGGAAATATAGGATATAAAAAATACATGAAAAGAATACAATCTCTATCCTACAATCAACACGACGGAGTTCGAAGAGCAAGGTTGTCTCCTTCCCCAAGTCAGGGCAACTCTCGATCTCATGTAATTTGTAATAAAAATGTACGATTTTACTTTTTGTCTCATTTAATATCGGCCTTCAATTTTCCATAGAACTAAAGAGAAAGTACAGTTCAAGTTAATGAAATAAATTGTTTTTTGCACAAAGATACAAGGTTTTTTAGGGCTCTTTCAAATTAAACTGATATCCAATAGATATTGTCCTAAAACCGAAACACATCAATATTGTAACTAAAGAAGTCTTCAAATACGTTAAAAGCAAATCCATTACTGACAAGTTCTTCACATTTTTGCCTCCTTTACATTTACGCACAAACCTATTATTTATCTGCAACTTTTAATCGTCTACAAAATTTACAAGTACGTAGAAGAAGGACGTTGACGCACGTAGCAATCACTGCTAATACAACATTCCGCACGTTCTAACATTGAATAAGGTCGATGAATATGCAAGAGAGAAAGGATCTTGCACCCGAAGAAAATGACTAATTGCAAAATCAGGAACTACAGGCTGTGAAGGCGGGAGCGACATGCGATATTAGCATAATGAACTGTTGCTCACAAACCATTTTCTTCAGATTTACACTCTCTGACAGCAAGATCAGCTCCGTATTGTCTATTAAGTTTTGAATTTTTAAAAAAAATTGACTGTTAGTATATTTATAAGCAACCTATTCTCTTCAAACGACCCACTGAGTTTAGAGCTTCGAATCAGCAGCAATTCTGTTCGAAGATCCTAGGGTTCCAGTTCCGATGGTGACGGATTTACGGCACTAGCTACACGAGTGGGTTGCATTCTGCTGCTCTTTGGAGGAAAATCCAAATCCTCCCCGCGCCAGTCTCGCCCCCGGCGGCCGACCGCCTCCGCGCGCCGCCTTCGCTCCACCAGAGCAGCGCGGCGCTTGTTCTAGATTCAACGCCGCGAGCGGGAAGCAGTTGGAGCTCCGCGACAGTGGTGGTGGCAGTGGCGGCGGCGGGCACGTGAAGGCACGCGACCGCGCCCCGCGCAGCCGCCGCAGCAGCGACCGACGCTCGACACCGCCATCCACCACAGCGGAGGCAATTCATTCAGACGGGACCCGCCCCCTCTCTCACTAAGGCTCAGCCACTGAGTATGCCATTCCTCAAAACGCAGAGGCGAAAGTCGGGAGTCTGTTAGTAGTGCGCACAAAAGAGGAGAGCTGACTTTGAAAATTAATTAAACCACCCAAGTTTATTTTTCCTAGTACGGCGCTCACTGTGCCGACTCTCAATTGTCTCGCACTCATATCCCTATGCCTCAGCCTCCTTCGCCTCTCACCCTCTATAATACC
>BOPP01000038.1:9627483-9657068 GCA_017312745.1 Gryllus bimaculatus | reverse complement strand
TCTCCAACATTAACATCGCCACTATTCGTGCATTCGTCATCAGTCTCACCCATGCTCCTGGCTCTGCGAATGACAATGACGTCACCCCCACGTCTCCATAATCCTACCTCCGTCATTTACATTACAATTGTAACTCCGTCAGCAATTAGCATTTCCCTTGTACCTATCATAGATTTCCGCGATTGTTTTTTAAATGTTTCTCTGCCAACGACGTCTGTGCTGTCCTCATCACTTCACAAGATTAACGTCTCAATCACGAGTCTCGCCGTCATCTACACTCCGACACTACCACAACCATTCATCCCTCCCCTACATTAACCTAGATATTACCTTACTATTCGCCTACGTCAAACTCCACCTTTGCCCGTCTAACAACTCCAGCAGTAACTGTGCAGCTGCCACCCGCGCCCAACAAAGAACTCGTTTTTTCTATGTCGTACCTCTAATACCACTGCCATACACTCCTTGCGCCTCAGCCCACCATTGAAATATCAACCGCTCCTCGCCTCTGACCGGGAGGTCCTGGTATTCTAGTCCCAGTCGACATTGAATGTCAGTTGGTCGAATTCAGGCGCTGTCTGGAGGAGAATTTTCGCGGCCGGCTGCCCTATCCGCAGTGTTTCGTGGTTTCTCCGATCAATCCTATGTGAATGTCGGAACAGTACCCTAACACTAACTAACTAAACTAAGCTAACTAAACTAAAACGGACCATCTTTCCTTCTTCTTCCTTGTCCTATCCTCCTAACGTATACACATCAACACTTACATGCACTACACTACGTCACAGGTCGGGAGCTTAGAGCTTGTCCCGGTTGGGTTGGTGACCGGCTGGTGGAAGATACCTTGCTGGGAAAAGCTCCTCTAGCTGACAGTTAGGTCGGCGCCGAATCTCACAAACCAGCTAGAACAGATCACCGCCACCTCCCGTGATAAAGTATGCACTACACTTACATGACCAACGACCTTCGCAGTTGACCGGAATCACTAATCAATCAAATCAACCGCCCCTCGCCGCCCCCCTGCGTCGCCACCGCCGTCGCGGCGCCGCCGCTGCACCGACGCGACGGCGTCGTTACGAAACGCCCGACTCGCTCGAATAGTTACCACTGTGTTAGTCATGTCCAATTTTCCCTATTAGTACAGTGAAAGTATTGTGATCGCGCAAACGAGAATATCCCGCCGCGAGCGTGGGATGACTTCCTACATTCCCCGCACGACGGCGCTGCACTTGCTTATTACAGGAATATGTCGGGGTCCGTGGAAACTGCGGTGGTCATTACTAGTTTCATTAAGCTCATTCTGCATGTAATTTAAAGCTTTAAAGTGAATTCTGAATAAGTTGGAACTGTTCATTATTTCTTGGGCGATTATTGTGCATATCTTAGAGGGAGGTGCAGCAAAACAACTACCAATGTGTGGTAAAAAGACAGAGAGCGGGAGCAAGTTAGTGTGAGAAGGGGGAAGAGCAAAACAAACAAAAGAAAATTATGAGTCAGATATCAACGTCATGTGATGCAAGTGCTATAAAAATATTGATAAATTCGATGCAGGTAACTTTATTATGGTTAATATTATCTCACTTCTATTCCAAAATACTTCAGTCATAAGACTTCGAAAACTCTTAATTAGTCCAGCAATACGCAAATGAATTGAATCTACCGTTGGTATTGCAAATGGGTCAATATATTATATTAAAATCATTTTAAGAAAAGCTTTATCATTGCGTGTATTGATTCTTAAATTAAGGATAGCAAAACTCTTCGAATGTCTTAAGTATACCTATTGTTACACAAATTAAAAGGTATATGGGAGACATACAGAAAAAAATACAATAATACAACAAATAACTAGAATGTTATAGTACCGCTGTAATATTTTGAGAAAGTGATACTGATACTTACAGATGATACACTTCTAAACATCCATTCAAATAAATTTAAACAAACACAAATATAACAAGCATGTTGCCATAACTAACAAGAATGAACGCGAAACCGCATGCGCCTTCCATTAACAAACGTCTCTTTATCAAATTCAAAACTTTTATCTTCCCTTGAACATCTGAGTCAATACCAGAAGCCCGCACGCGCAGATTCAAACCAGCGCGTTTGGGTCGCGGCACAACAATACAGCAAGCCATTATTACATGGTCGAAGGTGAGTTATGGGGCGCCGGGCGCCCGCCCTCCAATTAAGGCCCGCCGCCGAAACGTGGCCGCGCGTGGGAACCGGCGGGCGCGGCGGCGGAGGCAACGCCCTCGCGAGGCCAGGCCGCACAGTGGGCTGCGAGGTCTCTAACTGCGCGCGATTCACGCGTCCCTTTTCACTTTTTCCAATACTTCTTACTCGGTATAGACAAAGTATTGAAATGCTGCAGCAAATACGGCGATTTTTAAGACAGAAAGACTCACCTCGCGGGTTTCTGGTATCGAAGAATTGGATTGATTGATTGACTGATTCATGAATTAGTGGCACGTTAACTGTAATGGTCATTAGTCACGTAAGTAGTTGTGAATGTTTTAATATCAGGAGGTGGCGGTGTTCCTCCCTAGCTGGATGGCGTGATCCGGTGCCGACCTACACGTCGATTTGCGGGACAGTTCCCCCTTCAAGTATCTCCCCCCAGCAAGGACTCCGTATGACACAAAGTCGAAGCTACCGCCTAGCCTCCCGACGTGCACTGCATGTAAGTGTGTTGCACCTAAGGTCAAGGAAGAGGAAGAAAAGATCGCGCGCCGTCCGTGGGTCGTTTGTCATCTTCTCGATCACTTGCCTGAGACCAACCGGAGAAACCACGAGAACTATCGATGACAGCAGTCAGCCACTAGAATTCCCCTGCAGACAACGGATGAACAGCTTTTACCCATCAGTACCAGGCAAATAGAGCAGTACCCTAAAAAAGGGGCGACGGACCACGCGTGATATTTTCTGCCCCTTCCTTGTCCTCTCTTCACCCCTTTACACACACTTAAATTTACATGCATTACCTGACATGTAGGGAGCTTACAGTATGTACCGGCTAGGGTAGAGATTCGCTCGAGACGATACCTGATTGGGGAAAAAACCACAATACAACGTGTAGGTCGGCACCACATCTCTCCATCCTGCGGGAGGAAATCACCGCCACCTTCCGCGACAAAAGCATAAACTACACTCACAGGACAAATTACCACAGCAGACGAGCCCGGAAACACGAAATAACCAATTTTCCCGTAATTGATGGACGACCTCTTTATTAAAACCGTTATTGAGAAAGGGACTTCTTGCTTGAAGACATTAATTTTTCCAAAGGAAACATAACTACTTTCAAGAAAAAAAATTCTATAAAATTCGATTTCAAATTACAGTGTTATTTAAATACAGGGTTAATTTATCGTCGATTTAGAATCGAAGAAGTACTGTAAGGCTCCAAAAAAATTCACGTTGATAGTTTCTTGGGAAAAAAAGTAGGAGGAGGATTTCAAAGTTTGCTCCAATACAGCAATAAGAGCTTATAAAAATGCTAGCAGTACAATTTTCAATGAAACTTCTAAAATTTTGAAAATAGTAAACTTCGGACTAAATAGTTCAATTATATTATTAAAGATTGCGATTTCCCCGTAATTAAACACGTTCTTCACTAATTAGGTATTTAAATATTCATTTGCTCATTTTTTTTCAATTTGAGAAATGTTGGCGTCATCATGACAGAAATCGTGACAGTTTAAAAATAAGTCACCAAGTTGTTCGGTCATGTTTTTCTTTTTTTGTAAACAAAGAGAGCGATTAAATAGTCCAATTATTGATTAAAACGTCAATTACAAAAAATTCCTTGGGCCATTTTTTAAAATATTTCCTATATTGAAAACTTTTCATTTCAGAGGGTTATTTTAATTTAATGAGTTTGTGGACGCAAAAGCTATAAATAATTTCTTACGCAGTCTATCAAAATCTCAGTTTTCGAGTAAAAATGAACTCAAAATGGCTCTACATATCTGAAACTCTCTATCGAAATTTTGTCAAAAACTGCCTTAAATTTCTTCTCGGAAATATCCATACGAAAATCAGTTTTGATCAGTACTATTCTAAAATGTTCGTATTAATCTATCTATTATATCAATAACACAGAAAAAAATGATACTAACTTCTAAGGCATGTAGAGGGGTCGAAAGTCATTACATGCCAACGATAGTGGCAAATATGGTAGTTTCAGATTACACACGTGATAGATGTCACTGTACGATAGCTGAAATAATCGAAGAAAATAATTTGCATATATTGTTGTTTTTTTTAAAAAACGTCCGTCCGACTGTAAACACCACTAGCGCCTGGGATTACGCCACGGTTTAGCCACACGTGGAATTAGCGACACGTATGATTTTTTTCCAAAATGGATATTCCTCGGTCAATCTGGCTCAATTTGAGCAGCTGAGTTTTTGAAAAATATTTCTTAAAGATTTGGGGGTACTTCTCTTTATGCTCTCAGATATTTTCAAAATTTTCTCAAAAACGGCTCCTTTTTTATTTCTTGTAAAAATATTGCAAAATATGCCTACAAAGGTCGCACAGGTAAGACTTTCACAGTTAAGTCTGTATTTTCGAAAATTGCAAAAGTTGGAATTATTTCAGGCGTCTTTCTACAACTACAAAATTGAAGATTTTTCTCTCAAATAAAATTTGTTGCTCATAATCAGTTTTTCAAACATAGCCATGTCATTGTTTCGGAAATTTTAGTAGATTTTATGAGCAATTTTAGAATATTACAAAAATAAGATTTTCTCCCGTCCCATAAAAAGAACTCAAAATTTTTACTTTCCCGTATACGTACGCACATACGAAAATCGATTTCAACGGATATACACGTTTTGGGTTTGTTTTCTTTCCAAAACATCCGTCCGTCTACTGGTGTATGTGAACAACACTAGCACCTAAACCATGCGTAGGAGTTTTTCAAAATTGAAAAACGTTTGGCCTGAGTCGAAGCTCTGCAATTTTAAAAATTATTTATTCGTTTTTGGACGCCCTTTACATGAAGCCCGTAGAACATTATCAAAGCCCGTAGAACCATATCAAAATCGAGTAAAATACACTTATAAAGGTGATATAAGTCCGATTTTCACGGATAGCTCTGAATTTTCAAAAATTTCAAAGTTTAATTTTTTCGTAGTCTTCCTACAACTGCAAAATTAAAGATAGAGATTTTTCCTTAAAATTATATTTCTTGTCCATACTTTGTAGTTTCATTAAGGTAATTTACATATTTTTGGAATTTTGGTAGTTTTTGCACAATATTGCGTGCAATTTGAGCAATTAAAAAAACAAGATTTTATCAAAAACTGCTCAAAAAAGGGATTGTGCTAAATGCACAATCCCTTTATGCAAGTGATATAAACTGCATTACTCTATTTTTTGTTTCTTCAAAAATTACAAAAATGTAATTCTTTTGACTTGTCTCTCATGTCGTTAATATTTACATCAGCAGCAATTTGTTTATACCATTATATTTATGAGTACATGTGCTTTAAATAATGTTTATATAAAGTTTAATAAAGTGTTAATATACATGTTCTCGAAAACGTAAGTTGTCTGTGAAAACTAGCTCAAAATTCTGCATTTTCTGAAATGTTAAAACGTCATTTTCACGGCTCCAAATTTTTTCTTCAAACTTTTCGAACGGACAGGGCTTATTGTAACCTTTAATATGACAAATTTGATTTTGGGGATATTTTTTCCCCAAAATCTACACAAATAGAATTTCTTTGAAAGATATCTCACGCCGTTAATATATACATTTTTAACAATTTGGAAACCCTATTGTATTTGTGTGTTAAATTCTTTCAAATTACTTCTCATAAAGTTTTTTTTGAAAACTCCAATTCCGAGCTACAATTTCGAATTTATAGTAGCGCTTAACCATTTTATTACAAACGGCTACACATTTTTCAAAGAAAATTGCCATTTAGGACGAAATTGCAATTTAAAAAAAATGTACTTTGGGCGGCGATAGATGGCAGCTGGCAAGAGTATGTGGCGAGTCGGAATAGAGATGACTGAGACCAAATGAAATAGAAAACTAATAAAGGAAAGTCTGTGTTATTCTGTAACACCACTAGTTTTTATAATCTCTTACAACCTCCTTATACCTACTGCGCGTAAAAGTCTTCTGCATGGCAAACGTAACGTTTTTCAGATGTTTTAAGAAAATACTAGCTTTACGCACGTTTAGCGTAGCAGAACGTACAAATACCGATTTTTAGACCATCGTAGAAAAATACTAATTTATGTAATTAATTTATATTTTTCAAGTTTTAGAATTAATATTCATTAATAAATTCAAGTCCAATCACGACGCGGGGTTCAGAGGAGCAGGCGAGCCAAAAAAGACGCTGAGCGCTGTGCCCCGCACGACTGCAGTGTATTGCGGGTTGCGTCCGCCGTAGACAAGGCGCCCTGTATGACCGCATCGCACAGATGGAAAAACACAGTTAATCCAAGTTAATTGACACCTTAGTGAAAGTAGTGGCACGCTCGGAAGAATACCTGGCTATTAAGGATATAGTCCATCTCGTTTCTGAGTAATTTGCATAGTGACGAATCACCTTAAAGGTTATTTGGAATGTCTTTTTAGTATAAAACTAAATTTTAATAAAATCATAAAATTAACAGAATGCGTATTTGCCATCTTTCGTCATTATTTTATTGGGTGTGTCTTAATCGATCTATCAAGAGCATTAGAAATTTCCTCTTCGAAAAAAAAATGTGTGAGAAAATATGTATTGTTAGCGAAGCCAAAATATGAGTTTTCATATTCCCAAGAGTGTTTTACATGCAGAGATTAGTGAGAGTGTCCAGAATCGTTTGGCAGTGATATTCTTTTACAAAACATTTCAGACATTATAACTGTACGTGGCATTTTACGTTTTTACGTTAATGTAAGCAGCAGGATTTATTTATTATAGTTGCAATATAATGTATTTCTTTGAAACTAACTATAACATTCCGATTACATTTGCAGAAACGTGATGAACTCTGTGTCTGCAGTACGTGAATTGTTCCAGAATTTGTAACTGTTTAAATAAGATGTTTTCGAGTCTTCGTACTAAAGACATGAAACAGTGTTTTCGATACCTCTTCAACAAACCTGAGCGTAAGGTTGTTGTTGGAGAATCTAATTCAGCGAGTTTTCTTATGTACGAGAAGTATTCCTAAATACAAAGATTTGTCAGCATATGTAGAACCAATGTCTAACAATCGTCTGACACATGTGTCACTTTAGAAAAACATTTCAGTGTTTGTATGTGGCACAATACCTTTTTAGGGTAAGATGACCAACAGGATTTTTTGCCACATTTCTCTACAATATGCATGTATTTTGGAAAAAATAAAACATTTCCATTACATTTTGAGAAAAAATTTGAATTGGGATCCACAGTGAAAAGTGATTGCATTGTTCTGGAATGTGTAATACCCCCTTATTTCATTAATCTTCTCGACTTCATATTAAACGACATCAAACAAGTTTGTGGATTTTCTTTTTCCACTTAATCAATAAGTAGAACTATCCTAACTATCATACAGTCATCCCACGTCTATCTAATTTTCGGCGCACATCCTGCTGCTGGAAATGTTGAGATTTGTACCAATTTCCAAACCATTTTTCAGCCATTATGATTCTCAGGGTTTGGATGTTTTCTGAACAACTTCATTTAATTGAAGAACTTTGTACAAGATGTCAGTAATTTTTTAAAGAAGAAAGGTTGAGTAGTAACACTAAAAGGAGGAAATTTTGCGGAATGCGATAGATTTTTCATGTCAGTGAATTAATAAGAGGGATGGTGAATGAGGTATGAGTACCTCGCCTTGGAATCAGCTGCTACAGGACGACATGAGAATAGTATCTGATTCCAGTATTTTAATATCAGAAAGCTAGAGACAATTTCGAACGAACTGGGTGCATTCTTTTTCAGAACAAAATATTATGTTTGAGAAATAAGAATACATTTCATTTCGATGATTATGGCCGTCGTGTGCCTCAACTACAGCTATACAGGAAATCTAAGAATTTGAATGTGTCCAAACACATTTAAACAGTGCAACAAGAAATAGTTAACCGGTGTGCTGTCTCTTCCATTATGTCAAATGCAAAAGTATCACACAACAATAACATCGTTTCTTAGTTGTTAAGTGTACACAAAATCTCAAAAATTAAAAAAAGAAATAAATACAAGTGACGTTTTCAGGAGTTAAAACTTGGATTTTCAAGAGAATCTGCCGTTGTTTTAGTCAGAAATATAACACCACTATAATAGTTTTTTATATTTTTTTAAATACACATCCTTCTTCTTTCCCGTCTATTTTGACGGATTTCTTTCAACTGCGCTATTTCATTCTGCGCCCGTCCAAAGTGTATCCAATATTTTTTTAATCTGAATCTTCTGGAAAAAGTATATCGGCCAAACTCTCAGCCAACATTCCTCCAGCATCAAGCAATACAAAACAACCTTGAGAACGAACTTCCATTTGGTACACGAGTAATTGAATAAAACGCCTTCATGAAACCAATTCGCGATTCGAGCACTAATTACGCAACGCTCGTGGTTTAGAGCCAGCGTCGTTGCCGCGGGGCGCGCGCGATCGGGACACGGGGATAAGCGCCGGGCATGAGGGGAGCACGAGGGGAAGGCAATGGCAAGCGGCGGCGCCGGAGGCCACAGCAGCCTGCGCCCCCCCCCCCTTCTCGCGACGCCTCGCCCGTCGTATACGGCCCCGTGCGGCGGCTTATGATGAATACGGGGCATTCCATATTTGGGATATTTTCAACACGGGCAAAAATCCCATATTTCCGTGATATAAGGTTCATCTGTTTGTAGAGTGCCATAGGTAATATATTTGTTCATTATTGTATTATTACGAGCTCATTCCTTTAATATTGTCAAATAACAAACATGTGCCGATTTTGTAGGTCTGTGGACCAGTGTCTGGTTGATAATACTTCGATCTGCGATATTGAAAAAAAACACACATTATGTACAAAACAGAAAACGAATCGGTAAGAGTTAGGCAAACCTCACACACAACACACCGGCAGTGTTTATCTTAGAGCTTATCCGGGTTTTAGGTTTGTGTTCCGACAGTGACAGATTTTCGACGCAATGTCAAACTCAACCTCTTGGAGAAAACGTCTAGTAGTTAGCTGCTCTGATCGGTAGTTTTCCGTGATTAATCAGATCAATACCAGGCGAATACCCGAACAAACCGGCCACGGAGCGCGCGCGGTATTTGCTTCCTCTTTCTTGTGCCATTCTCTCCCTTTTCAAACACAAACACACACATTTATGTGTAGCACTCCATCACACACGTTGGGAGACCAGTCGGGACAATGGAGCTCCTCCACACTGGTTCGGTACTATCGTCGGTTTTGCATTCCTAGGTCGGCACCGGATCTCATCATCCAGCTGGCAACGAATACCGCCATTTCCCCAACAAAACAATCACTACACTAATGATACTAATGAGCACAGCAGTTGACAATCCCAGAAACATCAGACCCAACACGGTTTTTGTTGAGCAAGGCATTTTTTTCACTCCATTCTTTAGAAAACCTCGTTTAGATGGCTCGTCTCACCTCACTTCGCTCCGCCCCCCGTAACCTCGCTCATCTCCATCCTTGCCAGCCCTCACTGCCCCCCCCCCGCCCTGCTCCACCTCCGCACGGCACGACACCCCATCCCACTCTCGTCTCAAAACCTTCCACACCCCTTCATTTCAAATCGTCTCGCTCTGCCCGGAGTTCGGCGGCCCGTCGCGGAACGGCCTGTGTGCGGTGCGCGCTGCGGGCGGCGGAGAACGCCCGAGAAAAGGCGAACCGCACGTGGGGAGCCGACGCATAAATATCCCGTTCGTCGGGCAACACCTGGCGCAGAGCAAATGTTCGCGCCAGCCTTCATTCCGGGCGGGAAAGATGAAAGTGGCAGCGCCCGTGCGTAACGCGTCCGCCTAGCGACGCGCACAGAGAATCCCGAGCGACCTGGCGAGACGCAAAAATTCGTTGCGAAGAATGGGCGGAAGAAATGCGGGCGAAAGGAAAAAAATGAGCGGCCTTGGACGGAAAACGAGATTATCGTACAATGCTTTGAAAGAGAAGCAACTTCTTGGAGCAAGAAATAAACGGCCGGGAATGTAGATGGATTCACGGTACTTGAGGTAAATACTAGTTATCAAACACTGTCTCTGGAACGAAATTGGAAAAGAAATACTTGTTACAGAGAATTCCATTGACATATGTTATTATATAATATCACTGAAATAAGAAACTTAGTTTGTTAAAAAAATTCTCAATCACGAAGAAAACATAAGCGTGTATTACTAGAGCGATAATATCTTCGTTATTGTTGCTGAGAATGAATGTTAATGATACGTATATGAGTCACTGCACATATTAAGTGCGGATTCGTAAGAATTTGCGACGAAAATTGAAATTTAAGGCAACGAAATGTATTATCATCATCATTTATTGTGCAGGTCGAAGACACCATGTCGGCGACAACCGATTTATCCATACGTGTTGTGTATACGATTGTGCAACGACAAAAGCAACCAACCTAACTTTAGAGGAAACTTGCAAATATCTAAGCCTTTTAATTTCTTGTAAATTTCTTTTGCGACTTTAGAAGTCAGTCACAGAACGTATGGAAAGAGGGAGAGAAGAGAGACAAGTTGAGAGAAGAGATAGGAAGGCAAACGAGAGAGAGGGAGAGAGAGAGGGAGAGAGAGAGAGGGAGAGAGAGAGGGAGGGAGGGAGGGAGAGAGAGAGGGAGGGAGGGAGAGAGAGGGAGTATGTGTGTGTGTGACACACAGAGAGAGAGAGAGGGTGGGAGTGTGCGTGTGTGTGTGTGAGAGAGAGAGAGAGAGAGAGGGAGAATATAGGAAGACAGGCAAGAGAGAAAAAAGAGAGGCAGGGGAAAGGAAAGTGAGAAGAGAGGAGAGAGAATGCAAACGAATATGTATCAATAATAACCAGAAAATAAAGCACTTCACAACACACTTTGTTATTTGTTAATTATATGTGATTTATAGAGTTCTCTGTACTTTTCATGTCGGAAGAATTCGACAAATGAGTTCAGGTTGTGATGTTATTATGCGCATCTTGATTGATTAGGTGCATGAGGGTATATCAGAATTTCTAACATCAACTGCTTGGTCACGGTATTGTAGTTTTCTGTAAACTTTGACAATTTCTCAGTAGTCCTAGGTACTAATTTGATGCAATCATTGGCGTTCGACCTTATATCTCAGATTAATATTTTCTTTGAAGAAAAATGCATTACCTCTGTAAGTCGGCGTTATTTTCTTGACGTTGACCAAGGTTACCTGAAAATATATTCTGACGTCTACACTATATGTCAGGGCCACGTTTTAACTAACGATGCCATTATCAATACGCATCTTAGCATTTGTTTTCACTGATAATTTACAAGCTTCCAGAAAATTGTAAGTAGTAATTAAGTACATCACTAATGAGTACTTTATCATGTGAAGAAGAACTGAATACATTGCTACTGACATTTTGCCGACTCTAAGCTGTACATCACAAATAAATAGGACCCAAGATACAAATCTCAACACACTTTAGTTTCCAATTTATTCCGAAGGCAACAACCGCATGAATTTTCATCAGCGGAAAAGCTCACCGCTCGCAGGGAAAGCTTTAAGCTCCGTCCAACGCAGGTCCTCTGGACCATCGGGGGCAGCATCTACGGGGCCGCAGTGACGCTTCCTCCCGTTGCGACAGGCGCATCCCGACAGCCCCTCCGTGAGACAAGGCTGGCGGAATCCCGGGGAAGCGCCACAGCCACCGCGACGGAGGAAGCGAACAGCAGCCGCCGCCACCACCACCACCACAATTACCACCCGTGCCGCCGCCGCCAGAGCCACCACAATTACCACCGCCGCCGACGCCACCACCACTGCCATCCTCACCGGCCGGCCGACGGCCACCCCTCTGCCATACCGACCGCCGCGACGCCAACCCACCACTGCATCACATCCGCCGCCCGACCGCCACCCCTCTGCCATCATCACCGCCGCCGACGCCACCACCACTGCCATCATCACCGCCGCCGACGCCACCACCACTGCCATCATTACCGCCGTCACCACCAACACCGCCGCCATCCTCACAGCCGCCGCCGCCGCCACCAACACCATAAGCACCACCGCTTCCGCCGCCACCAACAGCGTCATCACCACCACTGCCAACACCGCCTCCACCGTCATCACCACCGCCGCCGCGCCAGTCGCGAAGGTCGCGGTCGCGGAGGCCCGGGCGTGGTCCGGTCGTCCGGATCCCGGATACGCTCGCAAGCTCCTCGACCTTGGAGCCGCCGCCGCCACCCCCACTGCCTCCGCCTCATTACCGGAGGCGGTTCGCGGGGGAGCGGGGGCCTCGCGGCGCGGCGAGCCTGCCGAAACGGCTCCGGAGACCGGCAGCCCCCTGCTCCGCACGCACCTGTTGTTAGCAGCCGCCGCCGCCGCCGCCTCTCGGCACTCACGCGACGCGCAGGTCACTCGTCCGCAGAGCTAACGATGCAATGTCGATGTCGATGTTTTCACAGCAACAGTGTTTTCAAAACATGATTTTATAAAAACAATCATCCATGTATTTAACATCGATATTTTGAAGCCGATATTTTTTATTATTGATGTTGTCTGTTCGACGTTTTTACGTCGATTTACGAAACCAGATTTTTTTGTCAATATAGAAGCCTGCAATAAAATTTTGAATTATCATATTAAAGTTTTGTTAATTATTATACTGATGATGATTTGACTTTCCTTTGCCTGATAAATTTTAATTAAAAATTAATACACGAGATCACTTTTACAGTAATTCACCTCGACACATTTATTTAATGGTTGCTCATCCAGTTTCAAAAATATTGATGTTTAATAACAGCGATGTTTTATAGTCGATGTGGCATCCCTACGCAATATCAGTTCACATACACTCAAAGTCTCATTCGTCTGAATTAATTAGATGATAAAGCAGCCTGCCAGAAGACTTTGTTTCATTGTTTTCATCATTCTAAACATACTTCTGTAATGGAATACTGTCAGATGAAAATAAGAACATTTATATTTTTGCGACATTTTCCAATATTTCCTCTTATTTGAAAAGCAACTCTATATTGTACAAGGATACTTGTAATTATAATAAGAATAATAGTGAATGCAGATACAAAAAACATGAAGCAAAAATATACGTAGTATTAACCTTACTGCACATTAAAGAGCGAAAATATGGCATATGATCTGAACCATAATTGTAAACTACGCACAGTGAAAGTATACTCAGAATTAAGACCAATTACGTCAAGAACAAATCGAATAGTCAATAGTCAATGAAGTGGGATGATATGCTCTTCAACAAAAGCCCGACCGCTACGGACACTCCAGAAGATACGAAAAGCCAATATAGTTGGAAAAGAGCAGGAGTGACATTATTTTCTTCTTCAGCGACTAAACATCAACAAAAGTTTCTGGAGGTCAATATTTACCAGAGACAAAGGTATCTAACACCACTCGACAGGGAAGGTACCGAGAAGATCAAAGAAATGGCTCACACAGATGTTTCCATCATTGTTTCCACTGCTTCGAGTCTTAGCCAGACAGTTGATCTAAAAGATTGCACATGGGTCTCAGGAGAAACACTTGCACACCGGCTCCTACACGAAATTGCGTTCCTACCTATTTACGCCAAGCGAGCCGATATTTCCTCATGCGGCAGGTACTATGGCTATTATTGGACGCGGCAGTCAAGAATTGATAACCGCAGGTATTAGCAATGACCACTTCCAAGCAAATTAATGCTTATATCAGAGGGTTGTGGTTAAATACGTTCCAATACTGCCGATTCCCTGAGCTCGGAAACCTAAAATTTACTCCCTTGTTGCTTAAGTTACGGTGCCAAATTACATGGGCTGTGTCGTACGTTTTGAACACATAAACGCCGTTAATTGGTTATATTTGGTAGTTGTCTTACGCGAAGGACAACGATTTGCATGCACCATTATTAAAAAGCGTTAAAAATCCCGTTTGTAGGTTGCGGCTTCATTGACGTCGTTTTCGAATCTGGTATCATATCTTCTTGGAAAACCAAACAAACTTGAAACTCAAATGAAATATAAAATAGGTTCTAAAATCTACTTTAACTACTGATACATCAAAGATACAAAGCTGACGCTTCCTTAACACCAAACTTAGTGAAAATGTCGAAACTCTAAGTCTAATAAAATGTTTTTGTTGTAATAAAATTATCGCTTTGCGTCCTAAAATGAAGGACGAAATGAATTCTAGGAAACAATACAGATTAACTTTCCTAACAAATACTCTAAGTTTGAAATATGGTGACCGACATGAGAAATCTACAATAATAATTTAACGTAATACCAATTCTTGGACCAAACCGCTTTCATACGTTTACTATCATCCTCCAAAATCGTCTGAACTAGGCCATTTCATTCTTCCATTCTCCGAAAAAAGTAATTAACACGAATATATCGCTGTTTTCTGTTTCTATAACAGGCTAAAATAGAACAAAATCGTCAATTAAGGTAGTTTAGGCTCCCACTGATCTATGTTGAGAGAGAGGAAGTTCAACAGAATTTTACAAACACTGTGGTGGTCTTGTTCTAATCCATTTAGGTTCATAATCAATGTTAGACATTCATCAATATTTCTGCTTGCTTAGTTTTGCGTGACCAAATATTGTATTTTCCAAATATTATTCCAATTTGTTTCATTTACACATTAATATAATCTTGTTATGAAATAACAAAAAGTAATTATAATATGTAAGCAGCAAGTCTCAAAACAAAAACAGCGACGATGAATCACGTACGGCGCCCACACAAACATAGGGTGCCACAACTTGAAAATAGCAGAGCTTATGATGATATCAAACACTATTAAACTCTTATTAAACATCTAATTTATTGAGGTCACATGTCTACAAACATCTCGAAAAAATATATACACAAAAATCGACAGCTATATAGTCGAATTTCTACTTCACGAGAAATCTAAACTCCTTTCCAATGAATGAGCAGCCCTCTCCAACTGCGAATTCAATAAAAATGTCTCACCGGGGAAATGAATGACTGAACTAAACACGATCACATTACCAAATAATGGCCAATGCATACTTACGATGCGTCAATATCCATCTCTGCAGGGACCTTACTAAATAAAATGCTCTGTAAAAAGATACATTCCTAAAAAAACAGGGTGTAAACTCTAGTGGCGCAATACATCGTGACCAGTTTTCAATTTCCAGTATTCAATTAGTACCAACACCTGCATAATATCGAACTTGTGAATTCCTATCATTTAATACAGCATGCAATGAACAGCAAATGTTAAGAACATTAAACATGATGGAGTGTAGAGTATTTGGCAGAAGTCGTAATAGCACACAGGACACGAGCAATTAGCAACTGAAACGGACGAGTAACAAACGCCATGCAATTCACTTGTATATTGAGGCGTGGCGTAAGACGGCACATCTATTATCTCAAACCTCAATCCCTCTGGATTGAACTGACCTTTAAAAATTGGAACTTTCCAAGGAAATACAACACGAGTAAAGAAGCAAACGGGTAGCCTAAGAATTCAAAAGTCTCGTGAATTGCAGTATAAGACAGAGCTACTACCCAAGTAAAGGTGTCAATTATTGAGATCGTAGAGTTTCTCTTAATTGCTTTTCGCGGTAGTAGTAAAATCTGTATTATATTTTTTTTACAGTCCACCCTAGAAACGTTTCTATGGACGCACGTTTCAGGATCTATGAAATAGTTCATTCTATTTTTTTCTTCAAATCAGCCAGTGATACAACAATTACAATTACGATGTTATGTTGATTTTTCTAAAAACCTACTTAATGATTTTATGATTACAGTAACATATGCATATTTACTTGCGCCCCATTTCGTGATTGCATGGGGCCCATTACTTTAGCAGCCACTACGTAGCGTAGCCGTGGAAAGAAGAACAAGGTCGTCATTACCTAATTCAATGCTTCACTTACCGAAGAGTACATAGCGATAGACCTTGTTCAACCGAGAACTATTTCGTATGGATCATTACACCTTTCCATTCCTCAGAATGTCCCAGTGAACGCTGAACTACAAGTGGTGAAAGGAGCCTTGTTGGTGTAAAAATCATCGTAAGGTTACCGCCAAGAGTCACTATGCGGAACGTTTTTCTCCTTAAAGGTTAAAAAAGTATTTGATGGGAAATATAATTCTCCAAAACTTTTGGATGCTTGGAATAAGCTTCTTTAGGAAACGAATTGAGGTGGTAGCTAGAAGAAGGGACTATACTCCAAAGCTGTGTTTTGCAAATGCAAAAAACGCATTGCAAGTTTTCGATCATAACGTTCTACACACTGGTCTGTATAATTGCAAATTACATATTAATTTAAAATGTAAAAAATAAACTTCATTTCATTTAGAACGTATTTCAATTCTCCTTCATTTCAAACATGATCCGTAAAAAAAAGTCGGTTCTCCTGCAGAACTTTACTAAAATGGTGTACATTATAAATATTATTAAATTTTTAGTTGCTTTTATTATTAACTACTATTACAAATCATAATGTGGTTTGTTACTTATTTTTTATATCACAGTTCATTTTGTGAGCTATCCGATTCGGACACACTTTTGTCGCCATTTCCAGTGGACACTTCTTGAGGGGTAAACTCTCTACAAATGACTCGGTAAAAAGTTTTGCTCTATTCCTTTAAGTATCCATAGAAGTCCCGAATATCAGTAATTTTTACCGGATTAAGTGGAACTCGCATCACAGGTTAAAATGCAATATTCTGGGGAACTCTCTTCGTGTAATGGAATATTTC
The DNA here is from genome assembly GCA_017312745.1 of Gryllus bimaculatus. NCBI lineage: Eukaryota > Metazoa > Arthropoda > Insecta > Orthoptera > Gryllidae > Gryllus > Gryllus bimaculatus. Next base: position 9,640,176 of record BOPP01000038.1, on the reverse strand, counting down.
TCTACCAACCTAAGGAATAGAGGTAAAATCATGCAAATTTGCATGGACATACATTGAACTACCCAGAATTAATTTTTGCACTCTCCGGAAGAATGGCTCATAAACCTATGGGCGCCTCTTCAAGCTTCCGCCTCAATTCTAATTCTTAGAATAATTATTAGAAGCAAACCAACCACGCAATTCTCAACAGTAGAACACATCCTCATTGGCGAGATTATCAAGTCCCCTTAATTTCTGCTGACTTAAAATGTTTGTTAAATGTTACATGACTGAACAATTTTATGGAATGGCACTATTGTTCGAAGAAATAAAATTTAAGACGCAGAAATTATTTTTAAACTATATCTAGAGTCCATTACGGTTTGAAAAGAATAGTAACAGCGGGAGCTAAACGAATTTCCACGATACAAAGCACGTCCTTAACATTTGATATTTAAAAAAAAATAAAGTAGCTTAGATAAAATGCATGACAAGTCCACGTAACATTTTGCCAAGTTTCTGGAATGGGAGCTTATTTTCCAAAATATGTCAAATTCACTGAATACGAGGCTCAATAATAGGGCCTGCCAGTGAAGAAAATTTTCTTGAGATATTCGAATCGCGATCTGTGAGTCACATCTTGCCAATTCAAGTAAAACAACCGGATCTATTTCACGGGAACTGATGAACAACGAAAAAAATATATTCCACCTAATTAAATTCCGCTCATCCTTATTGAGTTTGCGGTGGTAAAACTCATATTTTGGTGCAGGCCTCCTTAGAATGCCTTCGTTTTCCTCGATTGTCATTTCAACATTGCTACATCATTCCCATCAACATAATTTATATACTCGTACTTCCATTCATTCACAATACCTGTCAGGCAACTAAACTTCACATGTTGGAGCTTTAAAAATATACGAATTCTCCCAATGCTAAAGGACCAAATTACCCCGCACAAGTAGGCCGTGTAAGGTCAAGCACGCACGTGCGCTCTTTACCAGCACTGCCTACCGGTCGAAGTCATGAGAAATTACAAACGGCCTACGATCCCGCCGACGCAACACCTCGCGATTTACCTCGACGCTCTAGCCAGGAAGCGTGCGTTACGCCAACGGCGACCCACCGGCCCCCGCGGCGTCCATCACGCGGGCGACGCGAGAGCGCGGTAGCGGCGATTTAGAGCCCATTTGCGTCCGATTCGCGGGGCCTGGGAACGCTCGCGGGCGATTAGTCAAAACGCCAGCACGGCGAACCCCTGCCAAGGCTGCAATAAACAAGGCTCCCTTTGAAAAATACCCCCTACCGCAGGATACGAGGGTAGTTGAGTGGGGGTCTCGATCAATTGCAGATGGAATGTCGTTTAAAGGATTTAAAATGTTGAAAACATGAAAGATATTGTACGTCCTCAGGGTGTGGGATGTGTGTATGAAAAATGCACCTGAGTATCCTCAATACATTTTTTTTACAATTTACAAACGCATATGATGTAAATTATTTGAATTTCTTGCATTACAAATAAATGTAGTTGGTAGGTGTTTCAACTTTTCTATTGGTACCAGTAATGAACAAGTAAAATGAAAATAATTACACATGCATACGCACATACAGCTATATTATATCAATATTACAATTTTCGAAAAACTAGTGCAATCAAACTGCTTGAAACGTACAACATAACATTTAATTCCTAGCGTGCTCCAAGTTTTATTCCGAAAACATTTCAACAAACAAAGAAGTTTAGTTATTGTTCATTTCATTGAGAATAGGTATTATGCTGGTGTATCGCAAAAATAATGTAAAACCAATACGCTATAAATAATAATAATATTAATAATAATAATAATTTTAATAATAATAATAATAATAATAATAATAATAATCACAAAGTTAAATCAAAACCTATCTCCCTAAAGATTTTCAATATAACCGTCGCTATTACACAGTACATTACTATAAAATCCTTCAGCGACGGTTTTCTCGATCTCCCAAAAGCTCACATGTTGCGGAACAAGATACGACATCAGAAGGGAAAGGAATAGAGAGCTCCGTTCCCAACCACACTCGGAAGAAACAGGCCCAGGAGTAAGGTTTCAACGCAATTAAAACTCCTACCAATATGAGCGTTGTTTTACGACTCCAAGACCACAATTTATTTGGCGTCGTACGTAACGCCTGTGAAAAAAAAGTGAGCACACGAGAACGGGGAATGTTTTAGCCGTGAATCATGGAGAGAGAGAAAGGCGCACGATGTGTCCATTATTCATTGGAGCACCACATACTCGCGAGCCACTTGGAAGTGAAGACAATGAAGCGGAACCAGAGCGGGGTTCTGCGCTATCGAGGAACTGGTGCGCGGTAAGCGGAGGCAGCATGGATTGGCGCGGGGCACCAATCCGTCACGCACACGACGCGACGCCCGGCAGTACATTTCGATTTAAACATGGCACTTCAAGATCAGGAGTTAGACAGAGATGGGGGACAGTGTCATCCAACCGGGAGCCTCGTTACGACTACAACTTAAATGTTTGGTACTGGAGCTCCTGATTGAATGACTATGTCCCACTCTCCTTCTAGCTCGTGACCATGAAGTGCCACCACGTTGAATTCGTAGTATAGAAGAAGATGCCTTCAACAGACAAGAGAAAGAATGGCGTCAGTCGGTGCGGTATTGCGCTACACTTTGCACAGCGCTCACGAAGTGGACAACCATCAAAACTCAGAAATCGTTATTTACTTCTGTCGTTCAATGCAACATCTTTTTTTTTTTTTTTTTTTTTTTTTACCAGCACGGATTTTTGGAATTCTTCTCTTTTCTTGTGCACTGACGATGTAGCAATGGCTATGTGCACGAATATTGAATGTCTAATAACTATTGTCATGTTATTACAATTTTTAAACACTCTCATTCATATCTATCTTTTGTTCAAAAATTGAATGTATAATTAGGGAAGATGGCTTTTCTTAGAATGCAAAATTGTAAGTCACCATTTGGCGAGAATCATTAGAGCACAGGTATTGGAAATCGAGTGCAACCCACGGCGTTTGGGTATTATTTTCTATTATGTTCATGTTGGGAATGATTTTACTGACATTTTTAATTTAGGAACAGATGATGTATATCCAGACTCTAAATTTCTCTTTAAGTATTATTACATCATCAAATTAAACATGCACAAATATTGATCTTCTGGACGTCATATATGTCATCTCTTTTACTTTTCGCAATGCAGCACATATACTCTGGGCTGTTCATTATTATAGTTGGAATAAAGATAAAATAAACTCGTTGAATGAAGTGGTTTCTAAGATGATTTCATAAAAATTTTGAAATTTGAGGACACCTTTCTCCCTCTACCCAGTTTTTGAGCATAAGAATGAATCTATATGACTTTATTGACTGACTTAAAAAATTGAAAGAAAAAAAAAAATTTGCGTAACAAGAGGTCTAAACACACTCCCATTATGTAAAATGCCCGTACATTGTCTATGGATTCCTACCATTGGCTGAAGTGCCTAATGATCAGTTAAGTAAATACAACTTTGCAAACATTCACTATTAATTTTCTTATTTCTTGTTCAATATTATTAAACAAAGCATCTGCGTCGAGTGTGAGAATCGTATGTTTTTGCATCAGCACCTTATCTTGTGTACCACAGATATCCCTCTTAGATACAGCATTTTGGTCAGCACCAAGGTTATGTTAAATCATATATTGTCACAAACATATATTGTGGTCTCCTTTATGGGACTATGAAATAAAAAAAATAAAAAAAAAACATACGGAACTAGAATTCAAGATAGTTTATACATATAACGGGATTGAAAACCAACTTCCTCAATAAAAAAAAACTGACCAAACCAGTAAGGACATTAAAAAATACGATATACCTTCAAGCATGCCATTATGGAATAATTATGCCACTGTAGCAAGTAGTTTTGTAAAATGATTTTGATACTTAATACGAATCAGTAAAATATTTCACACATTCTGCGCTCCAAAGAATATTGATATATGCTCATTTCTAACAATGAATTGCGTGAGATGTTTTCGATATCTTTATGCTCACCACTTACGACCCAAGAGACTCGAGATATTTTACAGTACTAAGTGTACACAGTCACATACACACACGCTCTGTCACACTAGCAATCCTCACCTATCAACGCTCGGACGTCTTTTCAAATATCAGGGAGGTCACACACTTCCTGAAAGAAATTTTCCCGACTTTTCCCAATTTTCTATTTTTTTAAATTTACTATTATTATTATTATTACTATTATTATTATTACTATTATTATTATTATTATTATTATTATTATTATTATTATTATTATTATTACTATTATTATTTTACTTACTAATTCGTCAGCTCTCTGATTTCGCCGAGGCAAAGTACAAATTAATAATATTTTCTCACCAAATAGAAATTGAGACAAAACTAACTCTGAACTAATATTTTTAAGAAAAATGTCGTTTTATAACCCTCACATTTTCTTTGACTTCTAATGAATCCTGTTCACATTCCCTTGACTTTTCCAGAATAATGAAATTCCCGACTACCCCCCGGTTTTTCATGCCCTGAATATTCTTTTTCCGCCACGCGCAAGGCCGGAGAGCAAAGGCGTAGCGTAGTGGGGGCGGCTCGTCCCGGGCGGCACTTTTAGAGGCCGGCAAAATTTCACAATAAATAATGAGATCTTTTAAACATTTGAACCAAATCATGTCATATTTTTGTCGCACCTACGGTTCGGATCAAACGAAACGAACGCGGAATCTTTCATTACTTATTCTGTAATAACTTCTTTAAATTAATGTACTGATTATTGTATTACAAAAGACATGATTTTAATTAACCTGTATAACGATGATTGTTCTTTGGAAGTTCTGTATAGGTCTTTTAAATTGAAATACCTAAATAAGAGACGTCGAAGTTTTCCTCCGCCCCGAGCGGCCGACAGCCTCGCCACTGCTGGAGAGAGCGCGGTCAGCGGCGGCCGCAGGAAGCAGCCGAGATGTGAATCACCTCTCCTCCCCGCGCGAATTCCTCAGCGGCGGCGCGTCTGGGCCGCGCGCGAGCGGTGTAACCCTAGGAAGCGCGACCCGCAACGGACGGGGGGGGGGATGCGGGCGGGGCGGGAAAACGGGGCCCCGGGGGGGGGCCCCCCGGGGGGGGGGGGGGCCCGGGGGGGGGGGCCCCCCGGGGCCCGGGGCGGGGCGGAGCGGGGCGGGGGCGAGCAGGATCGCCCGCGGGAAGGGCGTCGTAAACCTAGACCATGAGAGCTGACCTTGGAACCTGAAGCCCGCACTTTCCAACGAGAGTGCGGATACGCCGAAGGCGGCGATGGCGAGGCAGAGGCGATGTTGGTGGAAATAGAGGCGCTGGTGGCAATGACGATGGTGATGGAAGCAGCTGGTTGTGTTGGTAATGGCAAGGGTATCAGGGAGATAACGGAGAGGGGTGATAGTTGTACTGACGATGGGAGTTGCGGTGGTGGTAGTGGTGGCGGCGCTGCTAGTTGGGTTCGCAGGCTTCCGCGGCCGGAGTCATTGAATACATGGCTGTCCGGGATGAGCCGCGTCTCAGTCGACTGAGCAGTATAGCTCTGAAGAAGGCCATAACACGATGGTCGAAACGCCATCTGTATCAACTGAGAAGCGGTGCACCCCGCACTGCCAAGTATCCAATGACTCCGGCCGCGGAAGCCTATGAACACAAATAGCAGCGCCACCACCACTACTGCCATTACAACCATCACCACCACCGACACTACCATCAGGGAGATAACGGGAAAAAGTGGTGGGGTGATGGTGCGGGTAGAGGTGGTGGAGAAAGAAGTTGTCGTGATAACAGTGTTTGTTGCACTGTTACTGGCGGCGCTAACTGTGATAATTCTGGTTGTGAATGCGGTGGTGTCAGCGGTGCTGGTAGTAAGGTTGGAGTGGCGGTAAAGCCGGCGGAGGTACAGAAGGCAATTAAGGGAGCAGTGGCGGCGTGCATGTTAAACAGTTGTTAGGGTACCGGTGGCGGCAACAGCGGTATGGCTGGAGTGCTGGAAGTTACAGCGCTCGACGTAGAAGGGGTGAAGATACAGACGGAGGTGTCGCTTGAGTTGGAGGCACATGAAGTTGGTTGCGAGGATGTGGTGGTGATGGTGGTGGTGGTGGTGGTGGTGGTAGCGGCGGCGATGGTGGTTGCGATGCCGTCATAGCAGTGGTGCTGGTAGGAGCGTTTAGCGCGGCGGCTTTGGAAGTGGTGTCGGCAGCAGAGCAGGTCAGGTGACTGGAGCGACTGGTGCGCAGGTGGCGACGGCGGCCGAGCGGACCCGGGACCGGCGATCTCCGTGCGGCTGAGAGCCGGGCGATAGCGGAACGGTTTCTTTGGCGCGCCGCCGGCTGGTCCAGCGCGCGGGAAGATATGCTAAATGTCGCCGAAGAAAACACGGCCCGGTTTTGCGCCTCGGGCGCGCCGTGTTCCGCGGAGGCGGAGAAAGCACGAGCGCAGATTCCCAAGAACAATCGCTGCTGGAGCCGCCACTCCGAGATTCCGATTTCAGTTTTCGGTCTGGGACAACATTTTTATGGAACACCTCTATAATCGTCACGTTGAGTACATCAGGTTAACATTTTATAAGATTTAATTAAATGAATAAATGTAACTGTATTTTTAGCCAAACCCTTCATTACAGTTTTAGACATATTGAAGGAAAGTAGAGATGTCTGGGAAAATGTGTCCAATCGCATGTATGGTTCATAGTGCATCTTCATTGTAGGTAAACGGAGTGTTTACGCATGTGCTGTGAGGGAAGCCATTAAGTATGCTTATTGTAAATCAACATGAAACATCTCTCGTATTTCAACGACCATCTTTAAAACAGATAATAATTCAAATTACTAGTATCATGATTTCCCATCCGCTCTACAGTTAATGTGTACGGTATTTAATAAACCCCCTTCTATAATTTAGTAGTGGTGCTGCTCATGAAAACAGCCACCCACCGCTGGTCCGGGAAAGTGGCAACAGCGGCGATGAAGCAACAACAGTGGCGAATCACTTCCTTAACAACTCGTGCAACCCCCAGATATCGTTTTAACAATGAACCCTTATAGACAACGGGAACATATGTCACGATACCAATAGATAAATAATAACAGGAACAGAAACCCACCGAGAAACTCAGGAAGCCAAATGGTTGTCACCAATCCTCTACCGGGTCGAAACTCAAATCCGCAGCAGCAACCCCTCCCCTTGCGGAGTCTGCGGGCGGAACAATAATTCTTATTGGGTCCGGGGCGGCGCGGGCGCGAGCGCTTTCGACACTCGCGCGGGGCTTCGGGCAAAAAAGGAGGCGGACGCCGGAGCTGCAGGCCTCTCCGCGGGCAAAAACCGGCTTTTTCGCGACGTTCACTCGCCGTAAAATGAACAAAAATCGAAACCCGCCGCAGCCACCCACGCCGAGAGCGCACGGAAAGTAAACAAAGCGAAAGGACGGAGGCAAAGCAAAAACCCGCACGCCAATTACTTCACGACGAGCGGGACAGAATCTCCTCACCTTTGATTTGGAAATTTCTTCTGCGCTCCGTCTGCGCAGGAAGTTGCACAAGTGGAGAAATGAAATCGCGAGAAAAAAAATACAAAACCTAATAATATAAAAACTACATATTTAATCATTTTCTATTGTCTTCACCTCATACATTTTTCAAACAATCAATTAGAAAATTAAATACGCGTAAGTACCTCACAAATGGTTATCTCACGAGGATTGGGAGTCATGGCGTCAATGCTTGTAAAATAAGCAATGCACATGCGAAGTCAACTCGATTCTGCTTATACACAACTTTCGAACCTTTGACACACTTCAACTTATATAACTCATAACGATAAGTTAATTTTCTTAAATGATGGTTCACAACAATTCGCGTGACATAACAAAACTAACCGGCAGAAAAAGCTTCTTTGAAAACACACTTCCTTGAATATGCACACTTCGCAAGAATAAGGAAGTATAATAAGCACATACTTCGTTCTTACGGCCAATTAACAAAAGTTTGCATAGGCGTATTTTCGAAACCACGAAAATCCACGGACATGGCAATCAGCGACACAACCGGCTGGGCTACCTGGCGCCTGCATAGCCTTGCTAATCACGAAAGCGCCGCCCTCGGCAGCAATGAAGGTGGTGCGGCGTTAAAAATCTGGCGCATTCACACTTGGATATCGCGTGCATGGAGCTAATTCGTCGGTTTAATCATGCGGTTCAGTTTTCTGAGAGGGGCAAAAAAAGTCGGCCGGAGAATGTCAGGTTGTCGTCAAAACTCTGCTTGCGATCACGTATGACAGATAATGTGTCGGGGTTTTCGATTGGGGTCGCTTCGAACTTGGTCTGGCAAATGTCAAACGGATATTCTAATCACACACTCCAAAGGTAAAAAATAAGAAGTTCCATGCTTAATTACCAACAGCATGTGCGTAGGCAGACAGGGACGTTTTATCCGTAAAGTATAGTCATAATACTTTTTTTTTCTTTTTAAAGAATCACAAGTTATTAAATATAATAGACGACGTCCAGTTTGTTTGCAACAAGCGTTCTGATACTTCTTCGGTCGAATTTTTAATCTGAAATCTAAAACTACGAATATCAGCAAATTTCTCAACTACGCATATTTTCTTTAAAAGAGTATCAAAGTGTTAAACGATTCAATATAGATCCACATGTATAAATCGGTATTATCCGAGTAATGTTGAATTTTGAAAATTACAATTCCTGGCAAAGTGAGCTTTGTGTTTCTCAATATCAGCTGTGAGTAACTGATTAACTTACCCAGTTACTCGCGTTAGCGTAAAACTATTCGATTAAAAGCCTGTGATCAATTCGTAAACATAACGCGCAGTAAAAGAGCATAGACAAAGTTGCTTTTGTGAAAGACTCAATATCACATCTTATCGATGATATTGCTCAGGTCTGGGTAGCCGATGAGCTAGCCCAACCTCCCTCAATACCTCCCATCCTGTATCCGAGGCCCAATTCCCCAGCCGAATACAGCTCGCGGAGATAACGCTCTTGCTGCTCATGCGCACAAAGGTACGAGTGATGGCCTTCGTGATGGGCGAAGACAAAGCCGTGGGCCTCCTCCAGGCACATTTCTCCCGGGGAGGGGCGGGGCGGGCCGGGGAGGGGTGGGGGCGAGGAAGAGCGGATCGAGAGGATGGGGCGGGGCGGGGCGGGCAGGAGATGGAGGACGCGGGCTGGGCGGACCGAAGAGGGCGGGGCGGGGCGGGGCGAGGCGGGGCGGGGCGGGGGGCGGGGGGCCGGGTGAAGGGTGTGGGGTGGGGAGGAGTGGGGGCGGGGCTGGAGGGGGCAAGGTAGGGAGTAACGGTGTGGGAAGGAGGGGGCGGGGCGAAGCGGGTCGGGGCGTTGGGCGCCTGCTCAGGGAACACGAAATCGTGAACGGGGCGGCGTGTTGCATCAAGGAAGCTCGTGCTTCGAAACAGCAAATAGTATGCGACCTTGGCGCTTTTCGTGAAGTCAAAATATTTTAGCGCGTTTTGCGAAATGCCCGTTCTAAAGCCTGGGAAAAATTTCAACTGACACGTTTAAAGAGCCGAAAGAGCTTTTGTGTTTTTGCAAGGTGATACCTTGCTGTAACATAGGGCAACCAACCAACAACAGAGATCACTTAACGGAAAGTAGGTTTCTTTCGTTTTCATTACTCTTTCTACAACCACTCGAATTTCAAAAAGCATGGGCGTATTCAGTGGCATACTTTCAACACAGGCCCGTAGAGGATTTACTGTTTTTAAAGCAAGTAAAGTAGAACGTTTATTGAGAAAGTATTGACAGACAGTGAACACAACCACCCTGGCCTTATGCTGAGATGAAACCGTTTGATCAGACATTTCTCATCCAATTCGAAAATAAACAAATGGTGCTATAACAGCACAACTTCTCTAGAGTTATTAACCGTTACTTAATATTCTGAGATAGCAAATTCTATCCTATTACCATTTCAAACTTCGCTTCAAAAACTTCTAAGTAAACGAAGCATCAGAGGTAAAAAAAAAGAAAAAGAATTAAATTCGTACATTTAAATGAAAATCGTTTTCTCCCATTGAATCCAGTGTTTTGTACTGTATATTTTACAAAATTACAAAGTTCAAACAAATACAAAACTATTTATCTCGGCTGGAAATGGAACTCAAGCTCTTCGATCAGGAATCTAGGTAATTTTTCGACGATGACGAAAATATTAAATTTATTTACGCACTAAATGAGAAATCAAGAAAACTGTAACTTTTCTTGGAATGTCGTATTTTTCAGATTAATCGTTAACAGAGGATTGGAAATTGTATCGTGTTGATGTTAACTTACACCACACTTTGAAAGTAGGTTACAATTTAATGACTGAGGCACTCGGCCCGAAGTTTAATTTCGTTCATTAATAAAATTTTTGTGAAGCTTTTCGGTCTTTCCCATGACGGAATTCCTTCTAAGAAATCTCCTTTTTTTCTAAATCTAATTTTTGAATTACATTTGCATTTTCATATCACATATTTCTACACCCAAACTTCTTCCTTGTCTTGCCATTACATTACGTAAATAACATGAACATAAACTCGCATTCATTTCAATTTTATCAACAAAGATACACGTTATGTGGTTGAAGTTCTTGTAATCTATTTTAATAAAATTAAAGTGTCCGTAATTTTAAATTGAATGTCTTTTTATAAGCTAATATGGTTATCTACATTATATAAAGGCTCATGAAGCCCAAGGCTCAAGTGAGCCTGTAAACGCTATCGTGAATAATTCTTTTACTAGTGTTCTTGAGGTGCGGAATAATACATGAGCAGTTTTTGCTCCTACATGCCTCTAGGATAAAACTAATATCTAAAAATTTAACACTGAAATCAATAGCAAATCTCTCCATATTAACACCACTATTAACATAGTGAGTAAATTAGTTTCAAAACTCCGCACAAATTTAAATAAAAGCATATTCAATTACTATATTTCTATATTTTTTTTTAATATTTTGTTTCCATTTTTTCATTTCCACACGAAAAAAAATCAAATATTTTGAAACTTATTTTCGCGAGGCAGTCATGTAAATGTGTCCTACATTACATTCGTGCAGAGAATTCCAAACTCCCTTTCCCTTGCGATTGGTGCCAATTTGGGAAAACATTCCTGATCACGGCCTACACGTCGTTCTAGATAGCGTTTGGAATGGGGTTTTAATATTCTGATCGAATGATTTTCGGAGCAGGTGCAACGTAATACGCAGACCATGAGGAAACAACAGCCGGCGGCGCTCTCGTCGACTCTGTGAAATTAATTCTGTAACTTCCCGCAAAGCTGCGCGATGGTCGCGAAAGCAAGCTGCATGTACCACGAAGTGAAACTGCATGAAGCAGCAATATTGCTCATAGTTATTTGCAAATTGTTATAATATTTAAGAGTACTAATAACTCTCGCAAAACGAATTGTGATGTTGAGCATACATTGCTTAGCCATTTAAGTAGTCCCTAATCTACGAACTCTTCAAACAAGTTACAGGTTAGGGCGCGCGCGCACACCCACCCACACAAACACACGCACACCAACCTACCCTCAATCAATCTATCAGAAACTCGACAAATATCTACCATTAATTATTTTCTTTCAAAAATTGCCTTGAAAGAATAGAGCCTACAAACTGTCAATATTCCGATAATGTTTCCCCGCACAAATATTTTTTTTTACTAGAATGTATGAATTGTGCATCACATAGAATGAAACGAGAAGAAAACGATAGCGAGAAATCTGTCAAGAAGAAACAAAAATATCGTCGGCTCTAGTTCTTGGTAATTCATTCACAATATCAACTTTTATACCTGAATCCTTAAACTGGAGCTAATAGGAACTCAATTCACTCGTCATTGAAAATATTGCGAAAAAATCACGATTGTAGGCTCTGTTACATTTTGACGACACTGGTGAAGCTGGTTAGGAAGCATTATAAGAGTGTATTTTCGGATAGATCAAAGTATTTAAGTGTGCCACTGTGTTCCCCCGGAGAGCCCGATAACATGAAACATATCAATTGAAATGGTTTCTGCAACTAGATGTTCTGAAACCCCAGATTTGGTATAATGTCACTTTTTTCGCGTAAAACAAATGCACGCGTTGAAAATTTCATTCAAAGTATTTTCAATAAAACTACGTTCTCTCTTCTGATTAATACTTACAAAGAATACATTACACTGATAAGATTTTGCAATTAGAAACTGTGTATGGAAACATGAGACTCAATCTTCTATCGGTGGACAATATGCACATATACCACTTTGCCATGGGCGAATCAGGAGTTGCGTTCTGCGGGAGATCGTAGGAGATAGTCGCAGAAACTCGGAGGAAGGAGCAGGGAGAGATGGGAGGAGGCGGAGCGAGAAGAGGCGAGGCAGGGCAGGGCGCAGAGACATCAGGCGACGTGAGAGGAGAGGGGCGGTGCTGGACGATGAGAGTAGGGACGAGGACAGTGCAGAAGGGTGAAGCGGGGCTGGGGGAAAGGGAATAAGAGAGTCAATGAAGGGCGAAGGGCGGAGCGCGAAAGGGGCTGGGGATCACAACAGAAGGGAGCAAGAGAAGGAACTGGAAAGGCTTAGCGATGCGGGCGAGGCTGCGCGGGGCGAGGAGAGGCGGGACGAGGCGGGACGGAGCGAGGCGAGGCA
>BOPP01000038.1:9589013-9627242 GCA_017312745.1 Gryllus bimaculatus | reverse complement strand
CGGGGCGGGGCGGAGCGAGTCGGGGTGGACGGAACAAGACATGGCGAGGCGGAGCGGGACAGCGCGGGGCGGTGCGAGGCAGAGGAGAGCAAGGGAGGAGCACGGTGGGCGGGTCGCTCTGGGACGCGCATAACTCACGCACGCGCCTCGACGGGCCGAGCAGGTGTGCTCCGTGGCGACCTGTGCGTGTGAGCGAGCCACGGGTGCCTCCGCGCTTCACACAAGGCCGAGCCATCCGCTCCACAAATCTAGATTACGAAATAAAGTCGCACAAACGCGATAGCGTTATGTTCAGCTTTCCCTTTCGTAGGGTTCACTGCGTTCAATCGATGAAGTAATTTCGGCAGTCTGGCGGGTTGATCCATACTGTCTCTCTGCTTACCTACCCGCTGCTCAGTACGTAGTTTACTTGGCCTACCTGCTTTTCTTAATTATTTTTTAAGCATGGCGGAACATTCTACCACAAACGCACCCTATTGCGTAGAGGATGGATATTTCTGTGATATTTAAAACATATTAACAAAAATGAATTTGCTAGTACACTCTTACTCGCACAATTCTCATAACTATGCATAATGCGTATTGTGCGATAAAAAAACGATAAGAATTTTGAATCGTAATATTTTAAAAGAACTTAATCAGTGTAAAAGCTTCCTTCAAAATGTTCAGATACCAGTTTTCAGTAGGAAACAACTGTTTGCATCCCAGTAACGTTCTCAAACGAGATTAAACAAAAAAATGAACGAATGCAGATCGATCAACGTCAAATGTGATTTTAAGTGATTTTCGATGATACTGAAGACCTCTATTGATTACAAAAATATTAATACCGCTTCCCACCATCATCAATGCAGGTGCCCTTGGAGGATCGATTATAAGTCCTTGATACACATGTGCGACGTAGTACGGCAGAACTCATAGCAGCGGAAGAAGTGGACGAGGCAGAGAAAATGGAGGCACAGAAAGAGGGAGGGGACGTGAAAATAGGCGAGGAGGTGAAAGAGGGAGAGGACGTGAAAATAGGCGAGGAGGTGAAAGAGGGGGAAACGTGAAGGAGAGAGAGAGAGAGAGAGAGAGAGAGAGAGAGAGAGAGAGAGAGAGAGAGAGAGAGAGAGAAGTGGCGAATGAGGGGAGATGGCGAGAGAGGGGAGGTGGCGAAAGAGGGAGAAGTGAAGAAAGGGAGAGGATGTGAAAGAGAAGGTAAAAGAGAAGAGGCGAAAGATGGAGAGGGGGTGAAAGAGGAAGAGGAGACAAAAGAGAGATAAGGGGGAAACGAAAGTGGGGGAGATAAAAGAGGGAGAGTAAATGAAAGAGGAAGAGAAGAAAAAAAGGAACGAAAGAGGTACGTTGAATACGAGCAAGAACGCGGCCCAGGAGAGAAAATGTGGAGGAGGATGAGGAGGAGGACAATACAGATAATTAAATGGCGATAAGAGGAAGGATGCGAAATAAGATGAAGACGTTACCGATAGTAGTAATGATGATGACGATGTGCAGAAAGGCGATAATGAATTGACTGCTTGATTAATGATTCGCTGGTAAGGCAAGATGATGAGTCTCGGAAGTGCAGTTGGCATTTCCATCGCAAAAGGGGGCCCCACTGGATGGCGAGCTCGGCTTGGGGGGTTTCCTTAACCAGATATTTCCCCATCAGAGGGACACTGCCCCATCCGCGACAACCTCTAAAGCACCCGAACAGCCTCCCCGGCATATGCGATAGTGTAAGTGTGTGTAGTAAGGGCCTACGACCTCTCGGTCAGAGGCATTGCAGTGACATCAATGGATTCCCTGAGCCACCTCAGCCGATACGATGATGAAGAAGGAGAGGGTAATGGGAAGTACGAAGAGAATGCAGAAGTCTAATGCGTGAGTTGAGGACGTAAATGATGCGAAGAATGACAAGACGGAGGAAGCCGAGGAGACGGTGAAGGAGGCGGAGGAGGCACCGAGTGGCGAGCGGGCAGAGGGGGAAGGAGGTGAGCGGGCGGTGAACGGCGTCGAGGCCGTCAGCGGCGCTTTTCTCATTTAAGGCCAAGGACGCCGCAGGCGCCGCTGCAGCCGGCCGATTCTGCTAGAACGTAATTTACTCGAAATGCACCAATAACGCAGATCCGAGCTAACGATCACCTCCGCCGTCTCATTACGCCGCCATTTGTCTTGCCGGCGGGAGCGCCGCTCGGCGCCGCTGGCAGACTTCGCGCCCTCCCAGGCGAGAAAAAAAGGCGAAGGAAATAAATGACGGCGAGAGAACCTGCCTTAGCTGCCGGGTACGGATGTGTTGGGTACTGAAGGTCTCGACACACATGTTAGTAAGTCTCCATTCTTTGAATGGGCGGTTCATTTTACCTTTTCACATTTGCAATATAAGTAAATAAGTTTCGTATCAAATCAAAACGCACGAATTCCTATCGCGCCTATGTTTCCATATTCTAATTCGTATCCGCTAAGCTAAGCTATGTGATGTTATTAGTCACTTTCTACAATTAAACTAATAGAACGAAAAATAGGCCACGCGATTTTCTCATACATTAAAATGTTGTCTTTTACGCAATTTAATACAAGTTCTGTGCCTTTAATTTATTCATAATAAAAAATTAGATCTTCATTTATTTTATGACCCCTCTATTTGTTATAGTGTACAACCATTTACTTTTATCAGTATGTTTGACGACTTCAAATATGGTTTGTTTCCCCAATCCAACATTCATAATTTAGATACCTTTAAACCAGAAATGTCAGGAAATTAACACAAACAGAACTGATGCAATAAAATCTGAAACTGGTGTTCATTCTGATAGGATTCCACCTTTTTTCCGGCACCAACCTTGCGGACTCCTCCGAAGGTCCGTGTTCTCCTTGTAACCAGCAGAAGATCAGCGCAAGATGTTCGAGTCTATATCGGCCCAGAGAGGCCGTCGGCGCCCGCCCAGTGAGAGTAATAACTTAGGTCGTTGGTTCGATCGCCGGCTGGCCGAAGGATTCAGGAAGTCAGAGGAGTTGTAAACACATATTGAATCCGTGGATGCGTTGCAGAACTGGTCTGGAGCCTTGACATATAAGCGGGATGGTGCTGTCCGTTAGATTCAGAGTATCCTCCCGCGGACGACTCCGTCCAGCTTCTTCGTGCACGGAATGATGGCACGGCTCCGCTAGATGAAGACTATATCGTCTCCCTCCCACTCACAATACCAATGCTATGCTGTGGTTTCAGAATAATGTTACAAAACCTTCGTCCTCTGGAAATAATTTGAATAATGAGAAATCTCTAATCTTTACAAATCTTATCATTGTAAATCCCGAAGATTTCATTCAGATAATTTCAGATTTCAAAGAAGATTAAGTGTGCTGAATTCTATGAAAATGCTGAAGTATTGCTGAAATACATTTTTCACGAATAGAACATTGGGCTTTGTTGATGAAGACAGGAGTGTGTTAGTGAAACAATAGTGAGTTGATCCGACAGCACGAAGGCAGTACGAATTAATATAATTATGATAGCAATAGCATCTGCTTACAAATGAATTATATAGTGATATATGTGATAAATTCGAATGTATGGAAGTTCTCTTCGAAGTTGCTTCTGCCACCCCAGTATCATCATTTCCAGTCGTTACACCATATTAATTTGACATATGTCCCATAAATGTTCTCAGAAGGTAGGGATTTGGTGCCAGACACTATTTCGGGACCAGAAGAAAGGAATTCACGTCCAGACAGGGAATAATGATCATTATTCGCTCACTGGGCGTCAATTAGTCATGCGCAACGCAACTATCTGCCTTCTTCGCTGAGGTGAATAGAATAAAAATATAACGAACTGAGTAAACACAGTAGGCTTTGGATCCAGACTTTCCTGAATAAAATGCTCATTAGTATTCAAGTGTTTTAATAGAAACTAATTTAATCTTCTACGGATATTTTTATTGTCAGTCCTTTTCAAATTCAAGCACTCGTTCAGGAGATTTAGTCCGGAAAAACACGAGACTAGACTGTCCTCACTTTTGAGATGACTGTTCTGTCTGATCTATGTCTCACGGGCAGAGGCGTACCCACGATTTTTCTCTTTTACAGTATCCAGCCGGCTTAATGCTTTTTTCATTTATGCGTACAATGCATTTTCATTTATTGACTTTAGTTAATATTTTCAATGTAAATAATTGATATATTGAATGACTTTCATTGGTATCGAAAATTATTCAAATCTTTACTTTTTGAACTTTGTAGATAAAAACAACAGACAAATGCATGGAAAGCTGACGGGTCGCTTATATGTACATACGTAGTTTCATTGCTTATTTTTCTAGGATTACCACCGCTCACTGATAACTAACCATGAAAGTGATATACGATTTTCAGTTGCGCCATGATCTTTGTCCAAAAATTATTAAAATCGGTTCAATCGTCCGGGAGCAAGGCACCAATAATCGTCACTCATGTTTTTATTTAATAGCCATTTTCAGGGTTTTATATATTTGATATGAAAGTCAAAGAAAAAACCTTACGAGGGAAAAAAGTAATGAAGTTTCACGGCAGAAATATTAAATTGTCGATAATGTTCCACGATATTCGTGCAAGCATATTTCCTTCATATAACAAAATTACTAAATCATATTTTTCCATATTTTACATACAACGCAGCTTCGAAACCTTCAAAACAAATTTACCCAATTCTGCCTTATTTGAGACATTGAAATGCGTTCTTTGTCACGCTGTGTTTGAGGTATGCATGGACTGTGAGCTCATATCCAACTTTCTCTTCATATTTTACTACACAGACAAACGACGCCCATGTTCATACAGGCCTAACACAACACAGGAAGTGCTTAAAAAACTCATTAAAGATAAATTTGTGAAAGTGTACACACAGACAACACAGACTCACAGAAGCCGGTACTCAATTAGAAATTGTTATAGACTATTTTAGAAGAACAGCAGTATTTTAGTTTTTTACACCAGGGAATAGAAATATTTAACTCAATCCACTTAAAGGTACGAATTACTCGAATGAACATTTTGTTAGCAGACAAGGTTACATTCGAGTAAAATTATCGAATGACCTGTTAAGCATAAAAAGTTACAAAATATCATCAGACTTGAGCAAATCTCAAAAATTGGAGAAATACGACTAACAGATGAATGGACATAATAAGATATTTAATACTGAAAGATTAGTCGAAGCTCAGATCAAAATTCTCAACTTGCAAGGAAAGGAAGTGATCAAAAGAACGCTGAATCCAACACATATATAGACATTAAGCCACACAGTTAATGAGTGCATTTACAACTGTAATACAAAATGCCACCGCAGAATTTCGAACACTCCATCGGACTCCGAACTATGAAGCAAAGCTCTGATCATCAATTCTCAACATGCTAGTCGCGACAGCCTGCGAAAAGACTTACATCACACTGATAGCCAGTTCATTCAAACACTACCAACAATACAAAACGCCGAAGGAAACGAAATGCCGCTGCGAAATTCCAAACGCAACTTCGTGTCCACTTATCTTAATGGCCGCGACGTGGGCCGTGAAGGGCTGGACGTCGCCGTGGCATTGCGCAACTGCCCCTGGGGCGGCGCGGGGTCTTCACCGCCGGCTACGCGGATCGACTGTGTAATTGCCATGATAATAAACCAATTTTCGAAAACACACATCCCATTGCGCCGGCCGGTAAGTGGCCCTTAGAGTAGTCACGGCCTGCCAATTCAACCCCGCACGCGAAAAAAATAAAAATAAAAAATGCCTGATGGAAGCGGAGTTGACGACCCATCACGGCGACGCAGGCGTTCCGGTTGGGTGCTTCCGGTCCTGAAGGACGCGCGAAGCGCGTCTGCCCGAACGACACGCCGCAGCGACCTGGTGTGGACGATATGACCAAGAGCTATGCATGTTATGTGTGAAAAGGAATTGGCAACAAGGAAAAATATTTGATCCCAAAGGGATGACAGGCAGGGACATTCTGTTATCAAGGCATGCTCTAACCAGACTGAGCTATGAAGTCATATATGACATGTGACAGTTTAACGATTTTACGATTCGTGCTGCACGAAATGGAATGACGCACCTTTGTAGGTTTGTAAATAAATTAGGATGATTGTTTCATATGAAGCAATTGTTGCCAAGTGAAAACGTATTTATGCGTCAAATTATTTTAAGAAAAATTGTTTATTATGACAAACTCTGTTGGACCGTATTATTAACCAAGGAAGTCTGCGTAATTTCATTTTGCTCGTTATCAATCTTCATTCCAATTCATATTACTTATAAACTTTTACAGTTACCCCAGGGAATCGAATGAGTAACCAAATTGTCTGTGTACAAGGAAAGATATAATAAATCTTCAGTTTAGAGTTAAGTGAAGAGATGTGTGTGTAAGAAGGTGGGGGAGGGGTCCCCGAACGCGGTTGGTACAGAGCCATATCGAGATAAAGTAATTTCGTTAAAATATCGCAGACAAATTCCCAAATTAAAAATTACAAAAACGACATCTATTTTTAATTTCATTGGCATAAATTAAATTGAAATTAATAGACGAGATTTTCCCCCTAAGCCTTAAGCACTGAAGACATTCAATGGTCAAATACGTTGTCGGAGCTCTGATTTCATGATCCGCATCACCAAAACCGAAACTATCACCACTTTCTCCCACCTTACTGCAAAACTGATATTCTTTTCTACGACATCTCGAACAGGCTGGCACGTGAGGCCAACAATTTGTCCATTGCTATTTTCTTGACGGTGACACTGCTAAATTTAGTGTAACTCTCAAGCCCATTCTTCAATAATGTAATTTACCATCTACTTCTTTTACAATTTGGTTTTATTAGTCGACAGGGTGTGAATAATATTTATCAGTTATTTTTTAATACTACTTACTATTTTTAATGTTTATGTGCAACTGTATTTGAGATATTTTCATTGTTATCTGCATGACTGATTTGTAGCGATAATATTTAATCAAATATCTTATTGTACCGAAATGATTGAATTTCTCGTGCGAGATAAAAATACGGTTCAAAAAACATTTTTATGGCAATTTAGACACACAAATTTAGTGCTCACATGTTGTTCGTCTAGGGCCAACAAACACAGTATCCAGGAGCATACACATATATGAAGCTATCAAAAGAAACACATTTCATTCGATGCTTATTTGTTTGTATTTGAACCTTTTATATTCGTAATAAGTTTTAAGTACATTAATATAACATGCATACGATTTTAGAATGTCATTATTTCAACCTTGAAGACCAACATGAGACATATACACCATCATCCATTGGGTT
Source organism: Gryllus bimaculatus (assembly GCA_017312745.1). Lineage (NCBI taxonomy): Eukaryota > Metazoa > Arthropoda > Insecta > Orthoptera > Gryllidae > Gryllus > Gryllus bimaculatus. Next base: position 9,619,954 of record BOPP01000038.1, on the reverse strand, counting down.
TCGTAAGGATTCATATCAACATACGTTTGCATTCTGAGGCTATTTCAATAAAATACTTTGTAACTCTGAAGGAAATAACCTAAAAGAAACGAAGACATTCAAAACATCTTAATAAGCGAGGTCAAGGCACTCAAAAACTACGAAAAAAATACCCTGCAATTTGTCCTCCCATGTGCTGTATTCATTAGCAAAATAAGAGTACCTTATGATGGATTAAGCGAGAATACGTTCACTTTAACACGGCACAAAATTTATATGTATATATCTTTTGGATCTAAAACAATTGCCCACTTAATTCAGTACGTAAATAAATTTTGGAGAACATTAATTAGGCTTGTTGATAACATTCAACATTCTTGTTAACTGTCAGCAATTTAATAACTCAACCCCATTAGAAAAGTACAGACTTCTGGAGGTTAGTTAAATTCGTTTGTCCCAGGGCCATATCACCCAACTAAAATCATTTAACCCAATTACAATATTGCTCCGCTTAAAACTGAAAGTTATTAAGATGTGAAATTTGAAATTAACCAATTATTTCCATATATCGGACATCAAGAAAAACAAGGCGGACGGCCTCCATTATTTTCGAGTATCATCACGACGTTATGCGACGTGAACTCAATTTCAACTCGAGGCCAAAGATGTTTGAGAAAAGGCACGTGCCAAGGACGATGCCAAAAATGGGCTACAGATCTACAAACAAACTTGTCTGACAATATGTTTTGCAAAAGGCCTTTTCGCAACGTGCCTCCCTCCGTTCTCCATGTGCTCTTCTTTCTCCGATATGATGGGAAGTGTCGGAGTGGATGCAGCCGAATACGCGTTTCGGTGAACACGACTGTTTACGATGGCTTTGACTGATTGATAGATTACGATGAACCAGCTACCTGATCTTAGCTCCGGACTAATCGTCTGGTATGTGCGGCACTGCAGTGCATGTAGTGTAAGTGTATGTAAGTAAGGAGTGAGAATATACCAAGAAAAAGAAAGGAAAGTTCGAGCGCGGTCCATGGTTCGTTTGTTAGGGTACTGCGCCGGCATTCTATGGTTGATCGAGGAAACCACTGAAAAGTACCGACCAAAGAAGCCAGCCGCTAGAATTCTCCTCCAGAAAGCGGCTGAATTCGCCCTAGATAGGTAGATATGAGCACCAGGCCCTCCCGGTCAGAGACACTGCAGTGACATCAACAGATGTCCTGAGCCACCTAAGCCCAGTATTTACGAAGGCGTATTTGAAACACACACCGCATACCGGGTCAGACTGTGCCTGAAGAGTTCTGACAAACTCAAGCGACTTTCGAACTTTATTTATTCGGCTGTATGGAGCCACCCACCATGCACGAAGACAAACTTGTTTCACTAGTGTGAAGGAGACGAACTTTTGGAAGACCTCGAATCCAATATACTCATTTTTATAACTGCACATTTCATAACAAACTGATGAAATAGCTGAAATTTGCGTCTCGTAGACAGGTTTCTATGACTCTTGAGAATAAACGTCGACAGAAGGCAGCTACAAGCTTTTTCTCCCGTTCCGTCATTTGAAACGTCTTTTTTTCTTCTTTCAGATCACGATCATACATTATAGCACAAAATGAACGAGAGAGAAATATAACGAATTGTCGATAGTTGAAAGGCTAATAAGTGTGTTTGCTATTTCTGAAATATCATTCCGTGCATATGAATATTTCACTCCAAACGCGCGAAGAAATCTCAATTCTATTCAAAAGAGGGAAACCTATCAAGAAATTCCTACCTTCTGCAATAAATAAACTACCTGGAGGGAAAGTCCTCAAAGACGACTTCCTAGTAGGAGCAACGCAAACACCCAGAGATGATCACCGGCGCTTTGAGAGAGACAATTCTTTTAGCCCGTCGACGCGTCCCGGAGCACTCGACCGGTGAAAGTGGAAGACGGATAAACGCGCGCCATAGAGCGTTCTTTCTTCCTTCGCGCTAGAAGAGCGGTCGAAGCGTGGAAAAATATTACGACGAAAACTACACCGACGCGCCGTCGGCGGCCGGCGAAGAAAACCGCTCCCTCACCGCGTTTCACGAGCGGAGCGCGACGCCGGCGACAGCGGGGGACATCACGATGTGGGCGTGCCCGTCGATTCCTAAGTGGCGGAGTCAGAAATGTCAACTTTCGAACAAGCGAACAGACGCGGAAGACGAGGTGGCTTCTAGGATATAACGGTTAGCGAATCACGATGTTGTACCCAAGGTTGCGGGTTGTAATACGATCGAAGCCAAGGATTTTTAAGGGCGAAAATATTCTTCATAAGCCCCTTCTTCGGAGGGGAAGTAAATCTCGTTGACCCATGTTGTAGATTAACTGCATGTAACAGATGTCAAGCCTAAAAGAGGCCTCTGAGCTAAATTCATATTGTCTGTCGTGTGGTACCGTCGCTCTCCGCTAGATGGTGGAAAGAGCTTAGCAAAACGTGCATGGTCAGATGGCAAGTGTCCCGTAACGTAGAATATGGGTTCAAGTGAAATGAACGCAGCGAAAATGCAGAAGTGAAGTGCCACATACATTTATGAGTAAGCGAGTATTTGTTACCGGGCGTCAACTACATGGATCAATAAGTACCGTAAGTGTAGTCCCGGGAAAATTATTATATTATATTGTGCAATATATTGACATAAAATTGACACTCTAGGAGTTGCTTAAGAGCCAGTTACTCATTTTCAAGAGTAAGGGACGCATACCACTTTCATAGGTCTTCCACTTTCCTGAGCCATGACCGCAGTAGTGGTTTGTCATTATTTTCCATTGGTTGGATGAATGATGAAAGGGGGTGAATTATAAAATGGAAATTATTATGGATGGGTTGATGGTTAAGACGGCATTAATGGTGGTACGCAAAACCAACAACCACAAGGTGAAAACACGCATGCTTTCGCGGAATTAGAACACAATCCCTTCGGTCTTCTCCGCTTATTTGAACACTATTTCAAACAGCCGCTCCACCGATTGCGGCAAAACTATCATAAAACAGCGCATATAAAGCAAATGGCGTTTTTAAAACAAAATTTATTGCAAAATAGCGCGTAAAAAGCATATGGAGTGAATACCTCCAAATGTGTATTTTTTTCGCGACACTGTATCTATTCAGGAGACAATATATGGCGTAACATAAGATATTTGAAACTGAACCGCGTTATCGGACTCACGACAATCTGAATTACAGGGAACGGTGAATCACTATAGTGAAATGGATGCGACGACATAAACATCTCAGTAAGTCAAACGTCTTCATAGTTTCGAAATGATCCACTATATAAAAGTGCGTGTTTCAGTCGAAAATAGCTTACCACATGAGTCAGAATTATTTTACCTGTTCAAAATGTATCTCAAAAAACGAACAAATGTGACATAGTAATTTCCTCTTTTTACGGGACTGTAAATGGCAAAATTATAAGATTTTATTTCAAAATCTAAGATGGTGTAGTACCTCTTTGAACACAATTATCGTGAACAATGTCAAAATGATACTCGACCTTGCACACCAATCACTATTAGACAAAACAAATGTTACATTAACCAAAATAATAGGTATTGGGGAGGCTCCTCTTTGCCCTGTATATATTTGACTTGGCGAAAGAATGAGTAATTGAGAAGTAATAATCTTGACTTAATTGAATCTGCAGTTTGTCATGGACACTAATATCCACGTAATAAACGTTTACTTATTCTGACAAGCCACTTGTTTGATATTATCATGAAATAAGCAACCCTTTAGTCGAGTCAAAATCAGCATCTATTGCATTCTTGGACATAATGAATGATTACGGAATTAAACAGCTTTAGATTATAGCAGTGATGACGAATATATGACGGGGAAACAGATTGTAAAGGACATGTGCCGCGAACCCACTACAAACTTTTCTCAGCAAATTCCACGTCGACTGACCGACATATAAATCGTAGTGTACTCACAACGTGTACGGCTGACACTTTTGCTGCCAAGAAACTGGTCTTCTCTGGCAGTGGAGAAGATGGTAACAGCGGAACAAGCAGCAGCAGTTTGATGTATGCGATGTGGAGGAAGCGAGTTGGAAATGGCGTCGGCGGAACATCACGCAGGAGGATGCGTGGATCATAAAACTTCTGATAGCGGCTCCTATGGCGACATCGCTAAGTCAACGTCCCCAGAAGAAGAAGAAGAAACATATGCTGAAAAAAATGGCCGGAATTGAGAAGCTGGGCCGGCGGAAAACAGTAGAGGAAGATCCACTGCTAGAGATAGTGGTAAACAATGGAGAATTCCACTTTCGGCAGTTCAATGCACGGTGCAGATGTTTTGGATATTTTCGACATTACCACAACGAATATCACCTCGGCACAAATGCATACACTCACAAAAATATGACCATTTTAATGATCCTCGAAGTAATTGATTGAATGAACACGTATATTTTCGCTTAAATGAAGTCTCAAGCACGATAAGAGGCCAAGGCCATTTAAAAGTTAAAAATTCTGAGAAACTCAATTTACATGACCATTTGGACAATTCTTCTTGAATTGTAAATTTCACATCACAATTACTAAAATCGTTTACACGCATTGCATTACACTCATGCGTACCGGACGACGGCGCGATCACTGATGCGTCTACGAATGGTCAGCCATTTATGAATTAGATGGAGTACATATCACGATGTACACAGAGAGAACCTTAAGTAAAATACGCAATAAATGTACACGCAGATTTCACCAGAGAATACGGAACTCATGAGAAGAAAAGTAGTAGAATAAATAATAAACTACAAAGACTCAGGGTCAGGGAGGGAGACACCGAGATATATGCAAATAATAAATGGCCGATTCCTACACCACCGTGAATTAAGATAACATAAAGGAAACAAGAGAACACGGAAGGGTGAAGTTTTCAAGAATCAGAAACAAAGAGTGAAGGCATTAGAATGTAAGCGGGAATACGAAGCCGAATAACAAAGAGGGAAACCAGGAGAAACGTCCAAAAGTTTGGCGGCGACTTCGCACGCAACGCGTCACAGACAAGACAACCTGCAGGCGTAGCGCGCGGGAAAGACCACTGCGCGCCAGCCTGCACACAAGCTTGCACATGGCCCCCGTCCAATTAGCGTTTGGGGCGGCGGAGTGTGTGACTGGGCGATGCGAGATGCGCAGAGGGCGCGGAAAATGGCGGCGGTGCCTGCCGCCTCAGCCAGTGCACGTCACGCAAGCTGCACGGCGCCGCGCCGGTTCCAGATTGCAACGTTGCAGGAAAGTCGAAGATAGTGAGTTGGACGCGATAGAGAGTTTTGGCAACGTTTGAGGAACGTGTTCACGATACCTCTAGAATTAGCATGCTACGGTACAGGATTGCCATTCCCAAACCTTGCACACCTCTGTCCGGTAAAATTACTGATGTATGAAAACGGTTACGCAGATCCAATTAATCGAAATAATTGGAACTCATTAAAATGTTATCTCCAAAATATTGTTTCCAACATTTGTACGAAATCACGTTAGCAAATACTTAAATTTCGAACTTACCAATATTATTTCATGAAGTTGCTCAAACAGCTACTCACCTGTAAAACAGAAATAATAATGTTAGCATTTCCGTATAGGTAAAAGAAGGAACGCACATAAAATGTAACAAAAATCATTACACTACTGCCACACACTTATCATATGTGCTGGAGACCGGGAGAGATGGCTAAGGGTATCATCTGATGTTACTGCAGTACCTCTGACCTGGAGGTCCTAGGTTCGAGTCCCGACGTTGGCAAAATGTTCGGTTGTAGCATGTCAGCTAGGTCGAATTCAGTCGCTGTCTGGAGGAGACTCCTAGTAGCCAGCTGCTCGAATGGGTAGCTTTCCGTGGCTTTGCCGATCAACACCAGGAGAATGCCGGAGCATTACCCCCAACAAACGGGCCACGGACCGCGCGAGATCTTTTCTACCTCTTTCTTGTCCCCACATCAACCCTTACACACATTTACATTAACACGTGCTACACTGACACACATGACCGGTCGGGAGCTTAGAACCTTTTCGGAACTGGAGCGGTTCTCCGCTGATGGAAGATACATGGCTGGGGAAAACCCCGGCAGAAGACGGTAAGTCCGTATCGGATCTCGCCATAAACAGGGGAATCCCACCGCCACATCCCCAGCAAAACATGCACTAAGCTTACGAGACTAACGACCTTGGTAGTTAACGCGCTCAGAATCACTAACAATCAATCAATGAGCTGGAGAATGAAGTAATGGCTAATCCATTTTCTCTTAGTGAATGGTTTTCATTGCAAGTTTCTACTGTCGCAAAACAAAAACTTTCAATTAATTGGTTATGAATTAATTAAAAAAATCGCTAACTAGTTGGTATCAAAAGAAGCATTCGCAATTAATTCCTTCTCGGAGACGAGTAAACCAGCCTCTTCTTGCGTGTTTAATGCTTCTTTCTTTTTTTGTTGGTCGGAAGCCCGCGGAGGAAGCACTGAGTGTGGTCGACACGGGCGGTCGTACGATTGCCTCGCAGATAGCACAGTCTCCGCCGGCGCAACATCCCACGTTTCGGCTGTTGTGGTGCCGGGAGGTCGCCGAACCCCCGCTGATTTATACTTCCGCTGTACCTACCTTCAAAAGACGAGCTCTTACTTCCTATCTCTGAGAACGCCATGTTGCTTAACGGAGCATCGTGAGTTCCGCGGAGTCTTCCGGGTGGTTTTTGCTCTAGTTTAAAATACCCCGGCAAGATTTATGGAAAACATGCGCAACACCACTGAAGAGATGTTCGGATTTCGTGATTCGATAAGTTGTGTGAACGGTCATCAGAAGGACAAAGGAAGAAAAAAAATTGCACTAAAAATTTAAGGGCAAGGTTTCATTAATCATTTCATAGATTTTAGTGGTAGTACAAAACAAAAACCGAATATTTCTTCTAATATTTCACTCCATGTGCACTCGCATACTCGGACAAGAGACACATTTCTTTTATTTGAAAACTAAGACGTTTCTTCGTATTATACGCGTCCTTCAATTATTAAAGCCAAGAATTCTCCGATGAAATGCATTTCGATTTGCTATTGTTAAAGGATAAGTAATTAGAGAAGGTAGTACTGCCAGAAGAAAAATCACTGGCTCAGCAGGAGTAAGAGAAGAATTCCACGACATTCATCAATCAACCGACAGCAGTTAGTTGCCTTCATCTTCAGTTGCCTTTCGACATTCTTTTCCGAGCGCAATGTATCTTGTCTCGTATTATTGCGTAAACTAGAACTTCGACGCGTAACAAATCTTACTTGAAGGAAAAGTTGACATTAAAGCTGTGAAGTGCAAGAAAGACATTCTATTCTTGCTTTGGTGACAGTGAGTTTAAACTAAAATGTAGAAAAAAAAGCGTCATACGTTGATTTCTCAATTTTCATAGCCCAAGTATTTAGAGAGAAGCGTATAAATCTCTTATAATTTACATACGAGATACATTTCCATAATTAATGACGTTGCATAGGAAAAAATTCAGAATATTGAAAACATCCAAGAAAAATATTGGATAAAAAAAACTTACTTCAGAAATATGTAAACACTTTAGCAGAACTGCGTACTAAAATAATATCTCCCTGCCCCCATATTGAACTTTTTAACAGCCGAGCCTTCTTTTTAACCATCTGCTGCGGTGGGAGGATAGCATTAAACGTCTGTCGTTAAACGTGGTGTTGCCAAGAGTTTGGTATCGGTGACTGTGGTCGCTCTTCGAGAAGACCCGTTAAGACACAGTGAAGGGCGTGACTCCCATGATACCATATCACAATTGCACAGCTCGAGGAAGGCACCTAGAGAGAGATTCCTTGACTCTCGAGACACAAGCCTCTGTTTCACAGTTTTCTACACGGAACATACCATCACATCGTACTACATCATGACACGTCAACCATGTTTAAATGCCAATTATGTTCTTTATCGACTTCTAGAAGAAACGTATTGGGCACCGTTCTTTCTCTACGTGTCTCACGCGCTCCAAGGGATTTATTCGTATTTGTGTTTTGCTGTTGATCAGTTTGCACCAGAAATGCATAAACACCCGCCATTCATCCAGACATATCCCTATTTTCAGGTTTTAAATTGAATTTATCTCCTCACCAACTGAAATCTATTTGGAATAGCTGTATCACTTGTATACCTTATTTTTGGCGTGAGTGGGATGTCAAGGCTCAAAAGGGCCTTAAAGGCGGATATAAAGACCCAAAATTCGAGATTGTAGTGTTTTAATGATTCCAATATCGACCCTCCAACAGGAAAAGTAAAAAAGGGCCTATATATATATATATATATATATTATATATATATATATATATATATATATATATATATATATATATATATATATATATATCTTCGTCTCTCCCTAAATACAGAAATGAGGTTATTCTTTCAATAAAACTGATATCTGTACCAAATACAAGAAATAAATTTAATATTACGGAACACTATTATCAGTGTCATTTAAACTCACAGATAAAAAGGTAATAAATAATAAAACTCATCAGGAGAGTTGATGAGTAGAAATGTAAGAACTTCGAACAGTAAATCACGAAGAGAGCAACCCATTTTTGTTCCCCAGAGCTTCTTACTGAAGGCATCTCTATTTGTGCCAAAAACATGCAGAGCAATTATACGAGAACACAAAAGGTTTCGTCTTCTCACGATGACCACAATTTGTTAGCACTTAATCTTTGCTTTAACGGCGAACTCTTGTTCAAAGAGAGAGTCACGGACGAAAAAGTAACCAACCACATAACAACCCAGAATAATAAGAAACGAGACAAAAAGTAACATTCGTAGAATATTGCCCCATTTGTTCCACTATCAGAAACAATCGTATTTCTAGATAAAATGAAGACAAACTAGGGTGAAAAATCAAATCTTAACACAAATATTACTAAGACAATGGCAATATTTTGGAAGGGGAAGTTTCTGCGCGATGAATAAAATATTACAATAAATTATACCAACATACTAAAAATATGCAATACTCGTAAATCACAAAACAGATGAGAAATAAGAAAAGTGAAACAACGGTTCAATACCTATTAAACAGAAGCGAACTCGAAACAAACGTAAAGTGCCGGCCAGATTCACTGACAAAGGTAACAAGTGGAATGCCCAATCATTACCCTAGATTAGCCCATATTTCAAATTAAACATAAAAAGAAATTAAGTCTGACTACCCAAATTTATTAGCACCACAATCTTCTCCATCTCCATGCCAATTACTCACTTTATCATCACCACCATTAATTGAACTAGACTGTGTCGTCTGTCCGAAAATACGACTAAAAATCATCGATGTTTTTAAACTGGATTAGTAACCTCTAACATTACATTCGTGTGCATTAAAATTTAATTTTACAGTGTTAGTGTTTATCAATTTGCCGAATACGGGTATGATAAAAGAAGGTGTCGACACAGCGACACACTACGCCCACAGCGTATTTATTGACAGCATCTCAATGTGCAAAATGAAGAAAGAGGAAATTCAAGGGCATGGAGAGCAAGAGAATTAGTCGATGAAGGTAGTGCAAACAGCGCTGCATTGGTTGCAACATATGAACATCAGTGTTACTAATCAAAGTGTTAAGAGGAAGTAATTTACTGAAAATAGGAAGATTTAGCTCATTTTTCGTCACCTCGGCCCGGCAATAAGGATCTCTCTCTCGAAAATTCTCCTTTCCAGCGCCCAATTATAATACTTTGCCTTCTTACGAAATAAGAACGAGAAAGTGAAAAAAATAAGCTCTGCATCATGGATCGGACATTTTTGGGGCAATAATCCATTGACGTGTGAACCCAGAAGGAATTCGAAAAATCATGTAAAGCACTTTCTGCGGGTGAGGCTCCGAGGGCCACGGTACATATATAAATTATTTGAAAAACTTTAACACACTGGAAATTTTTTACATTCTGTATCACGATGCCAGCACTCTACGCCTGTAACCATACCTGGTACGTATACATAATGGATTGGTAATAATTTTTTAAGTTCGATTGATAACGGAACAATGGTCGTACGAGAGGCAGGTGAAACGGAAGACCCCTCCCCCTCCAAAAAAAAAAAAAGAGACGAACCGCTCCGTTCACCCCATATTTGACTAGCATCGATACGAACCCTGGTCCCAGCAGTGGAAGTGCCCCCCCCCCCCCGACATGACTCATCGAGTATTTTTACCCCACGGGGCGGGGAGAGGGCGCCGTATTGTGGCCGCCAGTGAGCACGCGCACCGCCCTCGGCCTTCGGCGAACAAGCAGCACGACTTCCGGCGCGGCGCCACGACGGAGTACGAAACGCGCGCGCACGGTCATCCGCCGGGACAAAGCCCGGCTACGAGGGATCGCGCACACAGGCAATTAGCTGCAATCACGCCTCCGCCGCTCATGGACGCCTGGTTTCCTCCGCGATGCACGCTCCATTGTCCGCAGAAGATCGTCGCGAGGAAAGGCCGGTGGGAATAATGAGCGCCTCGAACGATCGTCTTCCCATGTGCCCCTAAATTGGCGCAAGGAAAATAATGGCGCGGACATTAAATTGCTGTTCTTACACACCGCCTCATCAGTGATTGTTATAGAATTATTTGTTCTATTTGGTAAGCTTATACGCAATACACAGTTCCATCGTTCCATTTGGCAAATAGACAAACCAAATTATGTACATTTCTAAAATCTGCTGCCATTTCAAAAGAAAATGTGCATCTTAATTCGAAGACAAAACCAATCACCGACTCATACTTCTGAATTCAGAGACAGGATTTCCCGGCGTGATTCAGCGATATGAAAATATTTTCTCCGGTGACAACGAATATATTTTTCCTGTTTGTGTCTATGCAAGTCCGTAAGAGAATTCCTTGCGTCTCTATTTGTCTCTCAAACGAATTACGTCAGAAAGATGTCAAATTTAATAATATATCGTATTCGGACTTCCCTCCGGATTTATCTAACAGATATGATCAATCGTTTTCACTTAAAACCATTCCGTTTTTCTCGAGAGCAAGCGGACACATGTAATTAGCTGTAGTGCAGTGGCCGGAATTTCCCCGTAGAGGGAGGTCAATAAGTGAACATGTAAGAAATTAAATTAAAACAAAATTAAAGTCATGACGTCAATGATGGAAAGCACTTTTTATAGAATTTTATACCGGCTACGAATACTTTTGAACGGAGGAGAAAAAAAAAACATAGGGCTGGTTCCCACTCAAAATGGGCGTATATGTTTTTGTACACATTTTAGTTTACCCCAAGGCATTTAAAATACATTGTTGTCAGTCGAAGTGAGAGTCGGGCTGGACAGGTGAAGAGAGCAAAACGGGAGGGGCTGGCGCCGCGGGTAAACAGTGGCCCTCTACGGCGGGCGGAGCGGTTGGAAGGGGTGGGTGTTTAATACGTGATAAGTACACAGGCAATCATCTAATATCATGTAAGAACAATCATGACTTCACTGTCGAAGGTTCAATTCACCGGTATCCTTTATATACACAACATAGTGGCTATGACATCACTACATTCTCGTCTCTATGCAACGAAACACTCGTAAGTGCATATTTGGGGTTAGCTATTAGAGTTGAATATAAAATTTGCTCATTTAATTTCAGAAATCGTCAAAAATTAAAAAAAAAATGAACCAATTACATAACATTAAGTGGAATTCATTAATTTCAGGGGAAGAAGTAGCCCCATGCGTACCAAGTAGCAACAAGCGTTGAGGGTGGAATCAGACTCTTGAGGAGTAAGGAAATCCGTCTCAACCAACTTTTCGTCTTCTCTCTGTTCGACCGCATGAAAACGAACTTACGGCAGAATGCGGCTATGCAACGATCTGCTGCGCAGCGGATTCCACGCAATAGGCCCCCTATGTTTGGGGCAAACTCGTGTTCGAAAAGTATCACTGTCATCAATACCGAAAATGTGGCGACACCTCATTGCACGTCATTGGGGAACATTGAAGAATGTAGCCCGACGGCAGCCGGTAGTTATGAAACAGACCCATCTCCCATTAAAATTTTTCGCGCATGCGCAGTGGACAGTTTTTCCTCCGCCGTTCAGTTACATCCCTCCTCTTAAGTGCGTGCCAAATTGGCTGCAAAACGTCCACGTTTTCCCTCCGACATTCCTCCGACAGCCCTCCGACATTCCTTCCCTTCCCCATCTCTTCCTCGCCGGAGGGTGCGTCTTACAAAACGAATTCCCAGGCCGTCGCCGTCGTCGTGCAAAAGTCGTCTGCGTCCTCGCCGCAGGTGACGCGCAAACAAAGGACGACCGCTGCGCGGGAGGCATGCTGAGGTGTGGGAGGTGGGGGCAGCGGCGTGCGTCGCCGGCAGCGCGTGGCGGACGCATTAGAAAGACTCGTGAGTCGGCGTGGGAGACGCTGAAGGTCGACGCAGTGCGTGGGTCGTCGCGGTCAGAACGCGTTGCGATCCGCTCGCGCCGCTTGCGAAGCTCCCTTGCAGGACCGCCGTGTGAAAAACTGAGACCTTTTTTTACAAAACAAAGGTCGCCTACACCCGGTCGCAAAAATGGTAGAGAACATAAATACACTGTACGGCAAGTAAATACAGTAGAGTAGTGCAATGGAGTCTATTGAACCAACGCTGAGAAAACTGAACCAACCAAACAAACCAAAAAAATTAAAGAAAGAAAAATATGTAGCAGACTCGGTCAGAGGGGAAATCTGTGGCTGCTTCATGGAGGCAAGTTATGTAGTTTCGAAGATCGTGAAAGGGATCGGTATTACGCCTTGAGATTGTTTAAAGCAAAGGCAAACCACAGCATATCTCATCCACTAGTGTCATCGCCCAGTAACTCATAATGCCAATAAAACTAAGGGAGATATTGCTGATTTTTGTTTTGCACAAAGGTCGCCTACGTCGTGTCCTAAGTGTAGCAGAGAATGGGATTAAACTGTACTCCAAACGAGTACAGCAAAGAGGTGCAATGAGCTATGGTTAATTTAAATAATTTGATTGGTCCTCTTAAACACTTAATTTCAAACTTAAACACTTAATTTCAAATGATAATTATGACTTCTTTAAAGCTGTCACAAAAATAAGAAATTTAGTGAATCAAAAGGTATCGGGAAGGAAAAAATCTTAAATGAGTAGTGTAAGAGTTGATTACTTACATTCCCAATCAATTAATTTAAACACACATTAACTCCAATAAAACTGTTAATATTGGTTAATTACAATTTTGAATCTATTCTCTCCCCTAGAATTCAAATGAAATATTTTTTACTTGTAGACTGCAGGATTCTCTTTGACAAGCCCAAGGTCGCTCCGCGCGGAATGGCGTATCAAACGTAAGTTGCAACGACCTGCTTCTCTCCGAGTGGGTACTTCGAAGACAAGGTCCATCATCTTTCAAACCAATGCAATTTAGCACCACAACTCTCACGACTCACTGTATATCTGCAGAGACGAGGGATTGGGAATCACTACCACTCTATTCACCAGGATGTCAAGCAGTACTCTTAGCACAATGAATGTAACCTAATGTGAAGAGTATTTCAACGCAAGTCAAACGATTAGTCATTAATAGGGTGCAGACTAGCAGACCACAGAAATAGGACACGCTGATTGTCCTAATATAGTAGACGATTAGGGCAAATCAAGTTCATTTTCTATGTGCGCTCCCTCCCCGCCTTTCAACACGTGCTCTCACGTCGCCTGTTCTTCCGTCTTTCTAGGTACCAATAGCAAACGTCCAAGCTCCAGAAATCCGACTGAACAGTCGTCACCTGCAGATGATCTACTGTTGCACTTCCCGGTGCACCACAAGAGGATCGTCGCGAGCCACAGTATCAAAAGAACAAAAGACATTAATTTCACGCAAAACTGACAGGAGACAAAACAGGAGCTAAAACATTTCACAGACGAAGGCGGAGGTCGCGGGGGATACAGGGTGCACCGCAATTGCTTAATCGCTCTACAATCACTTCCCGCAAGCGCGCTGCTCGGGTAAGGGAGGCGTGGCGATCAGCGGATTTGCGAACGCGTCGCCCGTGGCGCGTGCAGAGAAAGGGTCAGAGGCAACTCAAGCGCCCCGCCTCCCAACGTCCGATCCGCGCGCGCGCGCCGCGACCCAGAACGCGCGTTTGCGCAACGGGCGCCGACCCGCGTCCGGGCAACCACGCATCGATCATGCGCGCGTTACAAGCCCCGCGCCCGTCGCGGGCCGTGAACACGGGACCTTCCTAATGCGAGCGGGCGGGCGGCGTAGCCTGGGCCGGGCCGAGCAGCGCCGCGGGATATAATACGCGGCGTCGTTAAACCGCCGCGCTGCTCTGTTTGCGTCGTAAATCGAACCGCCCCCGGCCCGCGGAACGGCGGCGGTGAGCGTGAAAGGCGAGTAATGCTCCTTGGCCGCGTTGAATCCGCTCACTGCGTTGTGGGCGTGCTATTACGAATGGCAGAGGTATGTAATTTTTTTTTCAAACAATTTTTTTTTCTTCCGTAATATCGGAGTATTGAATCGAGAATTTGTTGCGATATACAAAAAAGTGTATTAGTTCTTAGCGGAGAAGTATTCGAAGGCCAGAATACCGACCAAATGCATCTTATGATATTCATTAATTTCACCGAAGCGTTTCTTTTCAATCTGAACTAGTTTTTGTGAAACGCGAATCTGCTTATACCGGGATGTTACTTTAAAAATCAAGAGTTAATTGCGCAAATAACTTAATTGTTAGTCTTTTGACACATCTCAAAAGAAAACCGTCATATCAAAAAATCAGTCCATATTGCAGTTTATACTGCATTTCGATTCCATTTTATTATGACGTAACATTTTACGTGCTTTTGTTAAATGCCAACCATACGTGTTTTCTGGAAAGCACGTATGGTTAGTATTGCAATAATTTGTGCATACATTTTCTGAGAAGAATTAATCTCGTAAGAGTGTAATATGGTTTCCTTTGAGGTGGGACAAGTTCCAAGTAAACTTAATGCCAATATGATAAGAATTTCGGATCGAATTTTCCTCTGCAAGAAGCTCCACGAATTGTACCAAAACAATTTTAAGGGACAAAAGTTAAACTTCTGCGCCATTGCACTAAAAATGAAATTATAATCAAATTTCCTTAAAGTATATTAATATCAACACGATATAATGTCAAATCGTCTATTTACCACACATCGAAGTTGAAACATATAATATATTTTAATATTAAATTACAGCTTGTTGAATTTCTCTTTCATTCTTTTTATTGAATGTGCTCTTCCCAGATCTCTACACGAAATTTTTTTCCCAAAAATAAAAAAGTTATATTTAAAAAGAAAAATCAATTTTAAATACACAATAATACTTAAATGAAAAAAATGGTAACTATATCTATACAACCTGTCAATAAGTAATCATTAAGACATTTTCAATTCCACATTCAGTTAGCGTTCTCATGAAGCTGACACCTTTATTTCCAGTTTTCTTTTCCCTTGACTGGAGAAGACTCGAGAACGACAAAAAAAAAATCCTCAATGATTCGCTAGTTGTTCAGAACGACACAAGCTCTTGTCAACACGTCGCATTCTAGCGAAACTGACCGTTCACAACAGCGTAATTTCTCAGGAATGCAGAGGAACTGTCCGTACCCAAGAAAACCACACGAGAAAACCGCGACGAGACGCGACGCGACGTGTCGAGTGGCGAACACCGGCCGGCGCGTCTTCGCTTTCGCAAGGCGAAGCTCCCGGTTTGGATCCTCGCGAAGGCGCGGGCGGGCGCTCGCCTCAGAGGAGATTTCTCACCGGAGCGCGTGCAGTGGTCCACAATATAAAACTCCGTAAGCTTCCTCGGCCGGCGGCAATATCGATGTCGCTAACTGGGCTGATAGGTCGTGCATCAGGCGAAATGGCTCTTTGAGTCGTATTGTCTGCATCTGCGACAATGTCTTTGAGACATTTCGGAAAAGCTCACCATAAGGATATCATGCGCTTCGCTCTACCGATCCTGATCCCGGCGCGGGAGTCGAAGTACTGAGCAGTAATCGCAACTTCAGGACGATCTCTATTATTTAATAGGAAATACAGATGAAATATATCAAGGAAATTAGTAACGAAATATTGTTTTCCTTAGAGGTTTACTTCCAAAACACCATATGAGGACCAGGGTTTTAGTGGAAAATTTGGAGCCTTTCTTGGCAAACAGATGTTTGAGTGTTCCTCAATACATGCAATTTTGAGTTCATTTCCACCGAAAACGTTTCGGTTTATGAGAAACTTTATACGAAATCATTTAAAGCACTTGTTCTCACAAGTGCAATAATGTATACTAATGAAAAATAAAAAAATGTCCGCAAAGTAAATATTAACGTGTTTCAGAAAATTACCATTTAATTCTTAAAAAAACTAAAAAGAATACATCAAAAATGGCGTTGATGTAATGTTATTTAGTGTTTTTAGCACTATTCGTACAACACGTTTAAAGGAAAAAAATGGAGCCAATTTTCAGAAAATCATGTTTTTAAAATTGCCCTTATTTCACGCAAAATTGCGCGAAAACTACTAGTTTTCAAAATATTGTGCATTATTTCATTTAGCGATCTAAATTTTGAATAACATATCATTGAGTAGAAAAATCTCTTGAATTCAACATAGTTATAGGAAGACGCCAATTGAATTTTAAACTTTTGCAATTTTGAAAACGAGAATTCAACGAAAATATGATGGACAGGCAGACCGTTTTGCCGGAAACCAATTTTTCGGTATCAAAGTTCCACAAAACGTGGACTCCGGGTACATCATGTATTTCTCTATACTGTACGTATTCGAGAAAGTAAAACTATAACACGAATAAAATAATTACTGTTATGATCTTGATTACTTAGGCTTTGCAGGCACACATAAAATGAAAGGATTTTGATGAACGAATGATGTTAAAATTGATGTGAAATATCATACGTTGAGAAGATCTGGGGAACCTCAAGTAAACCTACGGCGAACTTGGCTTTGCTCACCGCAAATTCCACACGGATTGAGCGGGACTTGAACCCAGATATCCAGAGGTGGAAGGAGAGTGGCCTGGCCACTGCCTCACGGTCCGCCCTTGCAGCAAGGGCAACGGCAACAGCGGTGGCGGGAGGGAGGGGGCGGGGCTGCGCGCGCCTGGCGGAGCATTTCCTCAATATCCGAGATCCGATCGCGGCGGCCGCCGCCTCATTAGCCGCTTCGGAGAAACGGCGCTAAGGGCGGTCGTGGGCGCTGCCCGCCGCGCAGCACTGCGGGAGAGCGAACTGGCCCGAGTAGAGAGTAGGGATGCGACATCGCGTCGATGTTTTCAAAATATCGGTGAACTTATAGATACATCCCTTGGTGGCTAATGGACAGCGTGCTGGCTTTCTGAGGCGCTCCCGGAGGGTCAGTAAACATGAGGCACTCTCGGAATCGGTCATCGGCCGGGGCAAAAACGAAGTTGCAGTATTCTCATATATGTGCGATTGTGTGGATGTGAGCGGTTCCGTCACTCGTGGGTAGACCCCGTGGATCAATCGAGACGTATGAGCTGTCATTCGACGCGAGTCGGTCACCCGATGGGATACTGATAATTCATTTTCGGATCCGCCCACAAAATTCATAGAAATTTTCGAAAACTTGTTTTTTTCGTGTTTTGACGCTGCGGTCTTAGTGACAATCCCAGGAATAAAACCAACGCCTCCTAAATCGATCTATGTAGGTGGCGTTAAATAAGAACCAGTACCCAAACGTATTTTTTCCAAAATACGCCATAACCTTCTTTCACGACGTTGACAATACACATATTGACATAATTAAGTAAACAATTGAATTACCAAGTCAATCGTGCTGCCGTTTGATATCAATAAAGATTCGAATTATCGTATTTTGAAAAATAAATTTGCGAAAACGTACGAACAGTATGCTTCGGAACTTATCAAACTTTAAGAATTTCAAGTGAATAGGAAAAAACAAAACTGAGTAATGCTAGAGAAAAAAATGAAGGTACTAATGTTCCATTTCGCATTTTTACCTATTTACATGAGTGTGCAAATACCGATTTTCAAATGAATGTGATCCACAACTTTTTCTTATTAAACTTAACGCCTTATTCACATAAACACACAATAAGTCGCCATTTCATGTTAGATTCGCATGCAATGCTAAATTCGTATACAGAACGATTAATAGAGCAATTGCAGGAGTAGAAATGAACACAATTATACTGAGTTTATTAAATTTTAACCCCTTCAATAATTAGGGGAAAGTACGGAAGTGTTAAGAAAATCCGGAGAAGAATCAAATGTAATTGTAAACGATCAATGATGTTGCGACAAAATTTTCGGAACTAATTGGGAATGATCTGCATTTGTGCATTTAGCATTTGTGCTATGTACATTTTGGTGTAAAAATTAGCTGTACTACAATTTAACAATTAGCATCAAAACCCCATTACTTGTTACGGCAATTATAATTATGAAATTGCAATAAGACCAGTTCATATCCCTGTACGGAGGTTACACACATGGCAATTGGGTGTTGGGAACTATTTAACGGGAGTATAACATCAGTTACGATTCATAGATAAGTCCAGTGCCAGATACTGAAAGAACAAATTTAAACAAAGCTGGGGATGAAATACATCTTGAATATATGAAACTATTTTCATTTTGTACATACGAAACAGTTTACAGCGTCGGCGACGCCACATATCTCCCTTACCCTATCATGTGGATAATGAAAATAATAATAATAATAATAATAATAATAATAATAATAATAATAATAATAATAATAATAACCAGGGCCGAGGCCTGGGAACACCACTAGTTCGCAAAACTTTGATTAATCCGATTCGAAAATGCCATATACATACTGTTTTAAACATTGATAACATTTAACATTTAAACATTAATGCCGATGTTTTCGAAACTTGAATGTTTTAGCGTTTTCGATATTACGTTAATGAAAAATTACCTTAATCACAATTTTTCAAAAGTTGAAATAAGAAAAACTTACCAATGGTTCTCCTGTCAGTTTGTACGAACCAAACGAACGCTGTTTGTATTACCTTCATCGAGCAAGTCTCTCCCCCGAAAGATGCCCCCGATGCTCTGGTATTTTCCTTGCATTTCATGCATGGAGATACGCATGCGCGCCGAGGCGTAGGGCCTAACCTTTTCTTCCCGTACCTTATTCGGCGAACTGAGGCCCAACGCTTTTGAGATGACATTGTGCTCAAGCTTTCAGGCTCAGCTTTGTACATTGTTCTTTCTAGTTTCTCGGCCACTCTCAAATTAAATTTTGTTGCACATGAATTTATGTCAGAGATTACTAAACCAGCTTTAAAGCACAAATGTTTATAAAAAAATGGTTTTTGGTTGATACATTGATGTTCTGACATTGATGTCACGTCAGTAGTAGCGAGGTGGCCAAAGGAGTTTCTTTCGCTTTCAGAACTTTCTTGCGTGCATGGAAATGTTAATGTGGCGTGCAATTTACATCAAGTCTTCCTTCGATCTTGAGGACTGTCAGTTTTCGAATTTGCATTTTCTTTCCATAGAAGTACGAATTTCAGGGCGTAACACGCGATGAAGGATGTACAATAGCAATATAAACTTAATATAATTAAATTGAGTCCTTCCTTTTAATGCAAATATTGCACCGTGTGTCATTTCAGTTTATTACTCAAGCAGCAGATAAATTAGTTAATGCAATACCTTATTTACTATCCGCAATAGGAAACTGATAAGTGAAGCATACAAACACACTGGAATTCATACTCTCGGATGACTAGTCATCTACAAGCAGCCTATTACAGAAAAGATATTTGTAGTTTCTCATTGAAATTACAGTGCAAGGAGAAATTTGCTGCCGTCCCAGTACGGGCAGAATCCGATTTCTGTTGATAAACAGCATTTGTACATTCTACATTCACCTCTACCTCACTGATCACCTGGCTTCAGTACCTATTATTTTCTCTTTCCGAAACTATCCTAATTTCATTTCATTAATGAGAACTTGTTATAGAATACTTCTTCAATCTTCGTAAAAACACATTTATCCCAAAGCATATAAATTGGCATTCAAAATCGCCGACAAACCTCATTTTTTAAAACCAGTACTTAACATTGGCCAGTTTTAGGCCTTGGGATTGAAACGCACGTGCGCAGTGGTGAACCGTGGATGCATGAACTGCAGCAACTGGAGCTCCAACCTCGAGCGCGGTCTTCCTCGTGCACGTGAACTGAGTGACGGCCAAATTGTCGGGTGCGCGGCTCTCCGCCTGTCATCCTCCGCGTCACCTCGGCGCCGAAACTGCCAGACCGACAGACATTACGCGGGACGATTGGAAAACTCGTGCCGGGCGACGAACACTCGCGTGTGTTGGTGTGTCCAGGCGCGACTCCACAAATGAAACTTTCTAGATCCTTCACAATTTGGTGTAGATCCTTTTTTTCTTATTTCTTTCATTAGTTTATTAACTTCATAGCCACTTCACTAGCATTCCTTATAGCTTTGGTTTACAAATTGATTGGAAATGACCCTCAGAATTATTTCAGATTGCACTTATCAATATATGTGTTAATGATGAATACATCTTTTTTTCGTTTATAGCTATTTTTTTTTTAAGTTTATCAGATGTTTCAAAGATGTTTAAGGGATATCCGGTGAAGAAGTTGTGTAAATGATGGGAGGTTTCGCCGAAAGTTAAAAATGGCTCGAAAGGAATGAATCAAGGTAAGAGAAGATAGTGTCAGTTACGGCAATGATATGCAGGGTTTCATTTATTTGCATTTATATAAGAGACTTTGACATTAAATGATCAAAGTAGATAGATGTGAAAGCACATGTAGAGTAGGTAGTTTCGTCACACTATGAAGGTGAACCTTATGCTTATCTGGGAGGATCTCGATTGGAGTCTACACTATGCCAACTTCTCCTTGAATGATGATTCAAGAGGCCTGAAGTTTCGCGGTTTCTTGTGATTGATACCAGGCGGATGACGGAGTAACATTTTAAGCAAAACACCAAGGAAACCGCACCCAATTCTCCCTTCCCCAATATATTCGACCATTCGGCTCTTGGTCAAGCAATATCTGGCCTTCTTTTTTTCTAAATCCATCACAGAGGGAGACATACCATTTTCACTTATCAAACACCACATAAAATAATGTGAGAAAATGTATGGTCCGATTCCATTAATTTAAGCAACTGAGTATGGATTAATTGTATCCTTGGAAAAGGGATATTAATTCTTTCCTACCAGATGACATCATCTCTCTAGGGGAATCACCCTCGGTATACACTCCAATTCGCACCTGGCCGCTTCTTTTCACAAAATATAGTCATCGGAGTGCTAGGAGGAGCTATAATACCCCTATAGATGAACGATAAAAAAACGGTATGTTGGCGCAAGAAATTGCGAGACGGTAATTCAAACTTTACACACAGGGTCTAGAGACCTAGTAGTGACGCTGGAAATTGTTCACGCAAATTAATAAAAATATTAAAGGTGTGCCATTGACTGAAACAAAAATGGCATCTTTCAAAGGGGAATATCACACAACATCCAAATTGTTATTGGCAATTGAAGCTTTTGAACAATGAATACACTTCCTCTAATTAGATTGTTATGTTAGCTAGAAAAAGAAAACCCTAGACCATGACTTATGGAACAATTAATAAATTACTTAGGAACAGACGCAGGACTAATGGCGCTACAACCGCACATACTTTATCGCATTATTTGCAAAGACTTCGCAATATTATACTTCAACCTACAAAAGTGTTCCCAAATAGTAATAAATGCTTTCTACGGGCTGGGATTCCAAGATTCGAAATAGAGTTTTAGAATTAATACACTATTCACGTTAACCCTCCACCACCAAACTCACAGCTGAACTCAATTTCCACATCGCTTCAAAAAAAAAAGTTACACTTGCATTTGCAATTTTTAAAATTACAAAGATTTTCATTTACATTATTTCAAAATCTACATGTTAAAGTTCAAGTTTTATTTAGGAAAAAATGTACATAATCACGTTGAAGTTAATTTTTTGTTTGCAATTTCAAAAATACAGGGTGTTTCCTGAAAATTAAATACATTTTAAGCGACTCCTTAACTCTATCTGAGAAGGGAAAATGGTGCCGTTTTTCAAGAAAACAAATATAAATTGAGTTTGCTTCAAGCAAAAATTAAGCGGAGACTCCAAGATTTGTCAAAAAATAAAAATGTATATAACATTTTTACAGATCTGATTTTTTACAACAGATTTCGTTAAGGAAAAAGTCTTTATAAACAATAGTAATTTTACAAGGTTAATTTGCTGCAATGTTCGAAAATAGGTCCCGTTTTCGGCGAACCTCCTAAGGAACATTTTTGAGCATCCAAGAAAAAAAAAAAGAAAAAGAAAAATTTGAAGACTTTTTGACACAACAACTTACAAATTATTTTCCAAAAAAATTTACATGGACTCATTTCAAGATCTGATTTTGAAGAACTTATTTTACCAAGGAAACAAATTTTATCTTCATTATTTTAGTTGTTAAAGGTCGCCGAAAAATATTGGGAACTATTGCAATTAAAAAAATAGATTGCAATAAAAATGAGACCTGCGCTATTTCAAAGCGTTTTTTGAGCAATCCCAAGAGTACCTTTAATAAAATATTAGGCGCTATTTTTGAGAAAATTTTGAAAATGTAGTGTAGGGTTCACGTGCAGTACCTCCTACATCATTTTTTTTCTTTTTGTATCAAGGACCCAGGAAACGTGGATTCTGACTACACAGTGTTGGAGGCATGAATGATAAAATATTGAACATCAATATGGACAAACTGGAAATACTACATCAAAATGGCAGAAGGAACGTGTCCTAAAGTAGTGATAAAGACATCGTGAATGTGTGAAACAACTCCTTTTGTATTGATTGCTGTTTCCTACGTAGTACGTAATACCACATTGGGCGGAACCGTTTTGTTCTTGTGTCATACATGTGGAACGAATGTACAAACGTTTTCTCTGCAATTCTGTGTAAAACAGAAAAAAGATGACAGCGAACATTAAGCAATATTAGGTACATGCACGGACTAGCAATCGACATTTTTAACTTATGTTGTAACACGGTGATTGCATGGCACTTAGTCTGCTCTTCACAGTGGAACAATAGAAATCGGGCAAAAAGGAGTGAAATTGCAGATGCATGGCAATATTACGTGCGTACATTGCATGCGAAGTTATCTAAAAGGCGCAATAAATTCATTTTTGTAGAATAACACATGACTTCATTACATGTAGAAAAAAATTATGGGCCATAACCAAAATATTGTATTAGACATTCTGTTAATACGAGTATTTGCATTACGTCATACATGAGTATTTTTCTCATGCAGAGTATAAGTATCACAACAACTGCATTCTTCTGGTCTCCTAGCGGCAGAAAACCCCTTCTTCCCAAACACGCTGCACCCGCTTCTGCCGCCTGAATAGTTTCAATGACGAACAACTGACATATCGTGCTGACTTCCACGAAACATGAAACGTAGACTAACAACCTGCAATAAAATCACCTGAATAGGAAGAATATTTTTTATATTTATCCTCTATTTTTCTAGGGGGCATAAGAGACAAACTTCACTGTATCTGGCACATCACTAAATGAATTATTTCAATTACGACACTTGTATTTAAATCCCAGCTGCTAGACAGGTTGAATCTTTGAATTGAAGACGTCATTAGAAATTGGTCGTGTAAAAAATCGATAAGTACCACTCCGCAAAGAGAACATCGTGCACTTATGAGTACACAATTCCCACTGGAAAGTAAGAGGAAACTTCCTTCCTAAAAAGCAAAAATTAATTTTACAGGTCTATTGACGCATAAATGTTTTCTATAACCACGTGTGTGATGTATAAGATCGTATAACCACCACCACCACATCCGCCATTATTGTGTCTAATTTCCTGGAAGCAATACGAGCGTGAACAGCGTCGTGCACACTTTACGGCGTATAAATACTTCCCACCTGAAGCCTCGGTCGCCTTGGTGCGCCAAGCTATTCAACAGGCTTCTCATTTACCACGCTACATAAACCGCTACTCGGCGCCTTGCGTACGCGCTCGTGCACGAGGGAGTCTCCTTTTCAGACAACTCTTATTACCCGCGCCAGACGCCGAGAAGACCAGATCTTTCTACACTAAGGGAGCCGAACTTTATCCAAAATACACCTGCAAGTTAACGCGGCCCGCGGCGACACGACTGCTTGCCCGCCTGCCAGTTCCAGGAGTGAAATAATGAAAGTTATCTTTTTCAACTGAGATTCCGAGAGCCGGCTTTCGACGGCTTTGCCAGTCTGCATGTGGTAAAAGTCGGATGACTGTGCGGTCGAGGAGGTGCCGAGTCGGTCAGGTCCAGGGGACATGCAGGGTACTACACTAATACTCGGCGGACACTAAATTAAGCAAATGTTTGCACTCGTAGCCTCAATAGTAAATACGCACATTTCGTACACATAGAGGTGTATTTTATGTATTAGTCGGGTTGGCGAAGGGGGGTGGGAGAAGGGAGAGGGGGGCCGCAAAGCTCTTTTTTTGTAATTGTACTTCATTTATTGGTATATCAGCCAAAGGAATATTCTCACTATGAATATACATTTTACAAAATTCAAGTTAACACAATAAAAATTTACTTCACAAATACTCGTATGTATGTAGGAGGTAGTACCTTTTAAAATTTATTTATTACAGCATAGAGAACGGAAGAAAGAAGTTTTTGAAAATAGCGCTCTTTTTTTGGTTATTTAAAACCAATAACTCATTTACCATGGTGCACCATTGCCCTGGGCAACGGAGGATGGGAATTTAACACAGACTAGATCCCTAGGATTGAAATGGGTCAGATTGAGTCCGAGGCCCAATGTTCAAGGAAGTACTCCAGCAACCGCTTGATAATATGCAAAGGAAACAACAAAGATCAGAGCAGCCACCTTGTAGAATCATTGGACAGAAACAAGCTGGATGGGGCTGCGACCAATTGAAAAACCGCAACCGACCGGACTCTATTCTTCCACCACACTGCGAGTGCGGTTCGTGTTTCTGGCAACAATTGTAACTTGCACAAAGTTGCGATTTAATTAATTTTTATCGTCAGTTCATATGCCTTTCCTGCTATACCTAGAATGAATGGATTGATAAATTGATATTTATAACATGATTTGAATGATGATGGAGCAGTGGAGGAGTGAGCGGTATCGGAAACAGGAGAATTACGAGAAAAAACCCTTTGTCCACCACAAATTCGTCCGCATGCGAATTCGTACCCATAAACGTAAACGGTCTGACCACTACACCACAGACACCTCTGCTGGAAGGCATATAAACCGCTATGTGCTATACTTCTCCACACCTTGTACTTTACTAGGGGGATTCCAATCACCCAGGGTGAGCACTGAGTATTGGCTGTTATCTTCACCCTCTGCGGGTGTACAAGTAAACTGTTGGACTGATACATGCCGAAATGCGAAAACAGCGATACGCACTTTTACCCACATCCTGCGTGAGGCAGTCTCACTAGCTCGGGACGATATGAACTTCCCGGGATGGTGGCGGAGATTTATAAGCCAGTCACCGAATTCGGGACAAGTTCCTTCTCAATATCCACGAGTGTCAGGCACGAGTGCCAAGGACGAAGCCAAAGGCCCAATGGGCGCCAGGCGGGTTGTTCCTCTCAGGGAGCACGGAGCCTCACTGCGAACTATCTTTGCTAACGACGTGTCATCAGGAATCGGGGTACCAGGGTGGGGAATTCCATTCCCTCGGTAGTACTTTTCTGTGTGGTACCACAACACAAGACTGTGGACCGAGGCTTGGGCGGCGTACGAGCGGCAGCATAATTCAGCTCATGGACCAACGTTATTTTCCAGTTTATATCCAAGAGCGCTAACAGAAGGTGGCGGTCACCTCGCCCCGCGTTACGACGTATCTAAGAGTCCGGCGCATGCATTTCCGCAACGCTCTGCAGTGTCGCAAATCAAGCCTAGCCCAGGCGCGCCTCGTAAGGAGCGTGGGAGTAGCCGCGGCGAGAGCGTCCCGTTTAGGAGAGGGCGGGCGGTGAGTTACGAGAGCGCGGGCGAGGACGAGGACGCGCGCGAGAGTGCGTGCGTGCGTGCAAGCGTCGCCGCCGTCGCGAAGGCCTCCGCCCAGACTGCGGCGTGTGCGTGAGAGTGCGTGCGCGAGCAGGTCACGGGCCGGGGTCGCCCAGGCCGCCGCCGCCGGGGGCAGCACACGCGCGCGGGCGAGGCGCGGGAAACGCCGACTGCGCGCCGTTGACTCTTGATGGATGGCCGAGCGCTGCGATCCGGGTGATGCAGCGTGGGGTGGTATTCCTGGCAATCACTTTAGAGTACATTCGGGGGCAATGCAGGCAGGATATAGTGCACACGATGAAATTAGAATTATTAAATTTTGTGAAATGTTTCCAAGGATCATTGTTGATACTAAAAAAAACTAGAACGAAACCAGTACATTCAGGACGGTGGTATAGTTACCAAATATTGCGTAAAGATGAGAAGTATGAGTAAAATAATATTCAGAAGAATTCCGAAGTTTCTCGGAAATATTATTTTACGAAATACATGGGAATCCATCTACTCATTACGAAAACATCAGAAAACTAATTAATCTGCATTAAACTTTTAATAAGTAACGAAATTAATTATTAATCTCATATTCAAATTAAATATAATATATTTACACACATATGTGAGTGGGTTGCATATTTCACAGAAATACGAACAAAACTGATACGTAATAATTAAACAAACTTTAAAATTTAAAAAGGCATCATCACAAGGCTACATTTCCCAAATTAACGAAAAAGGTTTTTTTTTTTTGTGAGTAATGATCTAAGCACACTGTCATATTTTCAGAGAAATCTGTCACAACCATTTGTACTAATTAGGTGAAGGTCCTACACATGCGTATACTCATTAAGAAAGGATCGACAGTAAAGATGTTTAGAGGTAATACTTCGTAAAAGAATATTCCCTGGAAAGTCATGCATACGAATCAAACACTCTGCTGCAGACTAAAATGGTTACCTCGTTCATCTTGACCTACTGCGAACAGACGCAGGATGGAAGAGAGGAGGACCAATCAGAACAGGAAGTGAGGAAAGGAAACTACGAATAAACACAGAAGGAAGTATGCAATGTATAAATAACAAAATTAAATAATAAACAGGAACAGTTAAAGATAAATATCTGATAAGAAACGACAGACGATCAATGATGTCCGATTCTAATTTCATATTTAAAAGGTATTAACGCCCAACCATTGCCGAGAAAGTTGGCGCCAATTTTATTTCCTCCCACACGAATGGCAAAGAAGGTAGATGCGAACAGTACAATCTTGAACTCAATCTCATTACACAAACATCATTTTGAGATATTGATTTAAAAAAAACACACACACATGTAATTCTCGGCCAGAAGAAGTATTGGCACAGCAGTTGCACGCAAATCCACGCCGGAGCACGTTCGTCATCTGTGCGGCGCGGCGTCCCGAAGGGGTTCGGAGAGACGGCGTGAGTCACGGCGTCATTACGCGGACGTGTGGGCCTCGCTTTACGAGCCAGGCGCGCCCCCGGCGCCGATGCGCATCTCGACGCAGCAGGCCAGGCCAACACGTCTGCTCCGAATTGAGCGACGGACAAGTCACTTCGGCCTGATGAACCGCTTCTGAGATGAAGCTCCTCTGGTTTACGAAGGAACTACCGCTGCTGAACTCTCACTAAACAAGCCCACTACTTATTAAAATCCCTTTAAGAGTTCCTTCAAAAATAATACGCCCCAACGTAAAAAGAAATCCCGTTTTAGAAATGTAGTTTTTAAAAATTGTAGAAATATGATCGGAATAATCAAAAACTTCTTGCCCGATATTTTTTGTCCAATACGGCACTATTATATATCTTGTAGGAATTTGGATTACCAGAGCTACACGAGACGTGCATTTTTTCAATTGTACATAAATATAAATTATTCCGAATATTTAAAGCTGCTTACTGGTTGGAGGCAAAATGCCGACGACTTTAAAACTATGTCGGTCGAAATTGGTATCGCATAGAGCACTGATTAACAACCATTTACAAGCTTCTTCGCATTTAATGAAGTAAAATAACATATTTAACACGTAAGCGATTTAAAATTATTAGATATTCCTAATATCAGGGATTCGACACCAATACGAGATCATTACAAGGAGACCCTTACTTTCCAGGCGCTTTCTTGAATCACATTACATTCAAAGTGAGTAGCTACTAGTCAAAACAAAATACAATAATCACGACTGCCAAAGGTCATAGTCATTAAACGATGTACTGCTAATTACCAGAGACCGATGGAGAAAGTTCTTCATTCCTTCCTAGAAATTAATCCATTCCGCACTCTCCTACACGAGTCACTCACTCACCGTCAAGCTGGAGAAGCCACTCGCTTGCATTAGCATTTTGCATGCAAGCGAAGCACCGTCACCAATCGAGGATGATCCATCAGCGTGCTCTAAAAACACGAAACTTCACGAAATCCTGAATTCCGCGCGCAGTGACTTGACACGGCTGGCGCCACGAGTAGCGGGCGGCAGGAGCGTTGCGAAAACGCGCTCCTATTAGGCGCACGCGCGCGGCCCAGGGTCCCTCTTCGCAGCCCGGCGCCGGCCACCGGCCAGCCTCCGCTCCCCGCGCGACGCTCAGTGCTTCGCAACGGGTTCTTCATTTATGGTTATAGTTCCGCAGCAATAGGAGAGGCTCGTGACTGATCGATGTTTTCGGGCACGTCAGGTACTACGGTAATTAGTCCCGTTAGTGTAGTAGTGGTTTTTGTTTTAATTCTGGGAGGCGGGGTTCCTTTCTCACTGCACGGTGAGATCCATGCCGACAGGGTGCGGCAGTTCATTCGAAAAAAAAAAAAAATCAATTTGAATTTCCCGCCATATCGTAGATCCGCTAGAGGACGCTATTGGCGTCCTTGTTTACTAATGTGTCTGGTTTTCAGTCATAACCTTAAAATGGCCGAGATACTACGTACAAGTAAGGAGTACAATCTAAGATCCGCAATTATAGAAAGCCTTCGCACTGGGCGTTCGGCGACCGAGATCATTCGATTCTTCGGGTACCCGAGGTCGACTGTTTACGATGTTGTGGCGAAATACAATGCTACGGAGAAGTCCGAGGAAGGTTCCACTAACCCGGCGAGGAGTTCCCATTCGAGGGAACGCGTGTCACGAACTCCGGCGATCGTGGAAAGAAAAGGCTGAGGAGCTGATTTCGGAGGACCCTGGAGCATTGGAGTTTGGAGCGCTGTTGAACGGGTCACCAACAAGTCGCGGCACCCTAATGTCGCGTCTCTACGCGACGCTATCGAAGCAGCCAATATGGACAGCGCTGCGTCACAGAGAGCGTGCGAGCGCTTCAGTGCAAGGATGCAGGCGGTAATTGAGGCCAACGGCGGTTATATTGCGTAATTGTACTCCTCGTTACGCGAATATTAACTAAAACATTTTCTTATACATTCGTACTTTGTGTCAATAAATTTTAAAAGTTTAATTTGTCGTGATTTAACTGCCGCACCCTGTATACGGCGTGCGAAAGGTGTTCTCCCTCCAGGTATCACCCGCGAGCGGGGCACCGTCCCAGTGCTCTACTCTCCTGACATGTGTTGTGAAGTGCATGAACTTATGAGTGTAAAGAGGGATAGAGGATACGAAAAGCAAGACGAATGATTGATCGCGCGCTGGCCGCGACCCGTTTGTTAGGAAACTGCTCCGCAATTCGCCGTGTATTGATTGGAGAAACCACGAGAATCTACCGATCAGAGCAGCCGGCCGCGAGAATACTTCTCCAGACTCCGGCTGGATTAGACCTAGTTCTTAAGCTAGTATTGAATTAATTACTGATAATAGTGTTAATGTTATTAAATAGTATCCAGATATACAATAAAAATAAGATAAACAGACGTAAAATATTACAATACATTAAAAAATATTGCAGGATAATATTTTGTTAGGCCAATTTTTTTGGCACAACCTCGCAAATTTTAGGTTATAAATGCATGCTTATTGTTAAGGAATACACATCTTAAAGTCCAACATCGAGGACCTCGTCAAGGTAAAATAAATAACATTAAATGAGAGGTTTCTTACGAGAACCAAACAAGTTCGATATTCCATATTTAGAGATATTTCACCAAGTTACTCCCTTCAATTGTCGCTATCTGCTGGGACATTTCCTTTCAGCAAGTGCCAAACACACTGAAAGATAAACGGTGGGGGAAACTCGTAAATGAATAACTATGCCATTTTACGGTCTGGAGTTTATGGTACCTCCTGAAAAATATCGAATTTGGACTATTTTGCTTCTTGAAAGAAACCGTGCAAACTGTTTTTATTACACTAATAAGTTTTTTTCCCCTTTTTATCGCCTTTATCCTTCTTTCAGCCCGTTCTTTTTTCTTTCGCCCACATTAAACATTCACCATAAACCCGTGCCCCCCGCCGCGGGCGCCGCCATCAGCCCGCGGCCCGCGGCCAGCGCAACCGCCGCCAGTGGCCGTCACAGATCGCGGCGGCGATCGCGCGCCCGCGTGTGTTGCGTACTACGCCACGCCGCCGCCGTAGCCGCCGACTTTTATCGGGAATCATATTTCGTCTTTACGAGCGCGTGCCTGCAGCCCCCGTCGGGCATTGTTCGTCGGCCGTCGCCCCGATCGCGAAAGTGGGGCGCCTCTAATGGTCTTCGCAGAATAACCGCCTAATTTTACGCGCCGATTGTCAGAGGTTCCCGAAAAAAAAAAAAAAAAGACCGTCAGAGAAGCTTACAAAGAGATCCATGACCTCCAAACTAACGGAAATTCTTTTCGCAATTGAAAAAGTTTGAGCTCTAATTTCGCACTTAGTAACACAAATGATAACTGTTGTTAT
>BOPP01000038.1:9555096-9583085 GCA_017312745.1 Gryllus bimaculatus | reverse complement strand
TATATATATATATATATGTATATATAAACGGTAATATGTGGATTGTAAATGAATGATTTTCTATAAGGATATCATTAACAAGTTAACTTAATCGTACTTTATAAATAATATTTTATATCAAGAGTATCGTCCATCGTACGTAACCCCCCCCCCTTTAAATACTGACGGTATCATTCACATTTAGCAAAGTTGATGACATGATGTTCCAAATGAGAGTGAACAAAATAACAAAGACTAAACCTAGGCCATTCCCGGCTATTTCCGTGAAAAAAAGAAGAAAAAAAAAACTCAAATAATATTTGGAAAACATGTATAAACGAATAGGTACCTGCTTCATAAGTGCACGAAGGCAGTCACAGAAGATGGAAACTACAATGGGAATAATAAAAATACACTCACAAATAAATGAAGCTGGGTGCAAAAAGGCCATAGGTATGGTATGAGTATTAAGGCAGGTGAGCGGTGTGGCCGCTACACTGCAGGGACGAAGCACGGAGCGTCGCCACCAGATGTAAGGCGGTTCCACACATTCAGTAATCAGCGAGTATCGAGCGTCGTGGCGTGGAAGTATCGAGCCCGCGTCACGTGCAAGTGCGTGCGCCGTGGCGGCGGTCGCCTCAGGGGCGGCGGAACGCCTTTCGCAGCGGGAAGAGCGTGTTTATTGTCCCGGACGGGTGACGCAACCGAAATTGGCCCCCGCGCGAGGAGGGGGAGGGGGGAGGCACCGTCCGCGGGCAGCGCGAAGTAACGGAGCGATAGGGGAAAGGGAAGAGCTCTCCGGCACGACATCTCGCGGCGCCTTTTCGGGCACTCACTTGCACTTACTTATAATACAAGCGCTTGGGGGCACCGTGCTTTGAAAAAATATGCAAAACATATTTTGTTACATAAAATGTATTTAATGTAATAAATTCAACATACGTACAATTGTATATAAAAAATATTAATTTTCATTTGAATTTGTACAGAAAATACTTGCATTAAGACAAGTTTTTTTTTTATTGGATAAAGATGAAGCTATTCTTGCAGAGGGGACACAATTTCGTGTTTGGGGACCAGCAATACTTAAATCCGGTCCTGGTGTTAGGGTTCGACTCCCGACGTTGCCAGGATTTTCGACATTAGCTAGATAGATAATGTTCTGTCACTGTCTGGAGGAGAATTCTAGCGGCAGGCTGCTCTGATGGGCGAATAACGGGAGTACTGTAACAACGGGACCGTGCACGATACTTTCTTCCTCTTCCTGAACTTCGCCTTAGATAAATACATTTACAATTAGAAGCATTACACTATCAAACACGTCGGGAGCTTGGAGCTCCTTCTAGCTGCGGTTGGTCTCCTCGGGGGAGGGGGGGGGGGGGCTGAACCAGGGAACCCGCAATCCGACATGTAGGAAAATGCCAGATCCCACCTTCCAGGGAGGAAGAATACTGCCTTCTCCCGCAATAAAAGCACCCACAACGCTTATGGGACGAATGAATACACACGGATTAATCAATCAGTCCGCCATTTCCGTCGCCCAACAAAACTTGTTTTGCGTGGTTTACCTTGCCTTTTGCGAAATTTGCGTGACCAGATGGAAGAGCAGGCCTCATGGCCCGAGTCTCGCCACGTAATGTAAGACATAAATTCAATTCAAATTAATTTTGGAGGCGAACTCTAACATACGAACTCTCGCAATTATGAAGCAGTGACCCCTAAGGAATTCTGCTACCACCATTATTTTTGAATGTCACAGTGGTGATCTACAGAGCAGACAATCTAGAGCTATCAAGCAACAGGGCTCACAATTTGTGTCTCCGGGCAGCGCAGAAATCTCTGGCGACCCGCCGAGACTTCACAGCCTGCCAGCAACGCTTCCGCGGCCCCGGAGCAAATGCTCACTGCTCGCTCTTTGCATCCTGCGTCCCCACGTACCTTACAGGTGTTAGAAGCTGCTGCCCCTTGACCTGTACACACTTCTAGCCCCTCTGGAACTCATTCCGGACCACAGCAAACGACAGAGAATTCGGGGTGGATCGTGGCCACTAGCGCACCCAAGTGCTTCTGTGTTTTGGGCCCTCATATGTCATTTATAAACAGAAGGATATTTATTCTATTGATTTATTGATTGATTGGTTGGTTTATTCATTAGAATTTAGAAATACTGGAATCAGAGGCAGAGAAAACGGAACAACCTCGCGAGAAAAGCTGCCGAGAAGAAGCCTGCTTTGCCCACCACGAGATCAACGTGGGTTGGCCGGGAACCGCCCCCTGCACTTCAGCAGCAGGAGTATGGGCTAGCCCAAACGCCAAGAGCCCTCTCTGATCAGGCGGTGACAGAATGCATGATCCACTAGGAACGAACCTAACGGTGAAAGAGGCTACGATGATGAAAAAGAAATAGCAAGGAGACAGTGGAGATGCAGTTAAGGACCACTTTCTTAGGCATTTTTCTTCCCGTCGGACGAAGACTGGAGCATTGAGGTGGAAAATTATTACTTTTGCAACTTTTTTGCTCCCAAAAGGGAGAATAAGAGTAGCTATTCACAAGCCCCTTTTTGGATGCGGAAGCACTGCAGTCGCAAGCAGTATTTTCACTTAAAATCGACCCTAGATTCTTTCATTTAGACAAATTCTGACCTAATGTTCATACTCACAAAGTTTTGTTGTTTCTGCGTTAATGCAACATCATTTGCCATAAATTCTATAGGTCTTCAAAATACCTTATTTGTGTTATAGTCATTAAAGACTTTTAGTATTAGCTCTTAGAACGCAAAGGATCTGTACTAAAGTCTAAGAAATCGCCGAACTGCAGCTCGCATCCGAATGTTGCGTGACATGGAACAGTTTTCTGCGTTCAAGCGTAAAACCCGAAAACAACAACTCCCGAATATTTGTTTCTGAAGACTACCCTCATTTCAACTTCTTAATATAGGTGTTGTGGTCAACTTCTTAAACTACTCTTACATCTAAAACTGCAAGTTGTTTTCTTAGAGTCACGTTAAAAGCATTAATGAAAACTTATTATTAAAACTTGTAAATAATATAAAACATGGCTTAAAAAATAATTTTAGTTTTTAGACCCTTCATGTCTGAAGAATATAATAACTAATTCTTAGATGCACTTAATTTGGTGGGGCAGGACGAAACATCACAACAGTGACACAAAAGTCACATGAACGCGTTTCGCAGGCCCTAAAGTTTTCGTTGACACTTCCCTGAAAAACTTGTCTAAAGCTCAACGTGAGTGGATGCGTAACTTTATTTCGTAACGCCCACAAGAAAAGCTAAAAATCTTAACGGCACAACTTCAGAAATTAGCAAGAAGTGCAAGAAGTTCAGTATACTCAACGTAGTATTAACATACTTCATAGTGTAAGCCACTATTGCATTACACTTACGTAAGAATGAGCGCGTATTAAAAAAGTTGCACAGAGTCTCGGTTTACTAGAAAACGTCCGGCTTTCAAAGGAAGGAAAAGGAGACAAATGTGAAAGTACGAAAGTGTTGAAAGGCTGCCTCACTTTAGTTATAAAGTATGAATTTTCAGTTTGTGCCCACTATGTTCCCTCTACGTATTGTTTAGTTATTAAGCTCTAAAGCTCATTTTTAGAGCACTTATACCCCGTATTACTTGCGAATTGTTGCAACGTATTGAGTATCGCAAGACATTAATGCGGAAATATAGAATTCATTCCACTGATATGCACATCGTTATGTAATTCCGGAGGTTTCCCATGCCGATTTGTGAGTTTTTTGACATATAGTGGGTGAGCAGACGAATTCACAAAGCAAAAACAGAACAAATGGAAAGCGAGGAGAAGCCTGACAAGAAACTGCTGAAAAAGAGATGCGCTATTTTACGATGCACCGGATCCTTAGTCAGTACTAGGCACACCGACACATCACGCCCGCCGTCCCGTCTGCCGAACGCCAGTTTTCTTCGACGATAACCCGGTCAGGCAGAACGAATCGGTTCCGCTTCGAAGCCTCCCGACTCAATACATTCTCGGAAAATTTCGCATAAGAAACTTTTTCTCTTAATTACATGATGAGCCGGTCGGCCTTCGAAGATTTGAAAGAGAACCTTTCATTTTTTTACGGCTCACGCGCACTAAACTACGTTTCAACCAGATGCCAGGGAGGTACCCAGCAAGCGGAAACTTACACACGCGAAACAAGAGACGAAAAGAAAAACAAGGCAAGTACAATTTACGGGGTGAAGACGCCATACCTCAACTCCAGTGAGCATACGCACCTTCTCCTGAATAGGGATAATTTAGAGGTAGGGATAAAAGGAATTTAGGAATTTAGGGGTAAAAGAAAAGGCAATACTTTAAACTGCATTTAAATTTCACAACAGTACAAGGTAAACCATTTAACTTCATAATGACACAGGAGATTCAATGTATAATTAAATATTTGTTTACCAGGAATAAAAAAGTGAAAATATATAAAGGCTCCATTGCATAATGAAAAATGATACGAAAGCTGTCCCCTTTCCATTCTACGAAATTATCTTCAAGCATATCCCGGAAGCGCCACATCTGGGGACACGGGAGCGAGAGAAGCTCCCCGGCGGAGGCGACTTCCTGGGCCACAGTCTCCATCGTAGAGGGCTAGAATCGGGCTTGAGTGATTAAATTTCGCTCCAGCGATAAAGCGCTCGTCACGTTCCGTGAAAATAATTTGTTTAAATGTATGCAGAACTAAAATGGAAGAGACTGAAAAGTAGCCATAATTGTCATTCTTTCAAATCATATTTATCAGTAGAGCCCGGGCGTCCAGATATTAACTCTACCTAAAATAGGCAGGCAAAAATGAATTAATTTTTACTAAAATAAGCCTGTAAAAACGCATTTATCCTAGGTAAAGTATAGGTAAAACATATGTATCCTTAAGAAAATCATTATTCAATAGTTCTTTGTGTAAAAAAATTAAAGTGAAACAGATTTTTATTCGAACTCCAAAATTTATATTAGCACTCATGTGTAAGTAAATTACCTTTTCTTTACAATCTTGATTGCACATGACCATTCTGTATGACAACGAATTTATTTTACTGGCGACGCTGCCTTTATGAAATGCTGTTGTGGACTCCCTTTCGAGTCTTGAAACGGTATCAGTAAAACGGAATTGTCAATTTCATTCTTCGCACCAGTGTAATCGCCAGAAGGGAAGAGAGAACAAGAAGGAACTGACAAGGATATATATCTTACAAAAAGCTGTCCTCAAAGGTACCCGAGGCCGTACACAAACATTGGATGAGATTTCTCGTGAGGGAACAAGTCTGTTAACTTGAATTAAAAATATCAAAAGTCTTCACTGGCATCATCTTCCTCTCCCTTTCAGAATTTTAACTACCTGACACTGGAGCCTACACGTCCACAAAACGACAATACACGACCATGCTTTCATGATGTCCAGGCTTGCAAGAGATTGGGGCCAGGAGGAATACAAAGGAAAATATTGACGAAAAAGGCATGCAAAGGCACAAGTAAAGCAAAATGCGAAATATAGATAGCAAAAGCTAAAATGAACAAAAAGGATCAATGAAAATTACTGAAACAAGTCCAGAAGTACAATTAGTGAT
Organism: Gryllus bimaculatus; assembly: GCA_017312745.1. Lineage (NCBI taxonomy): Eukaryota > Metazoa > Arthropoda > Insecta > Orthoptera > Gryllidae > Gryllus > Gryllus bimaculatus. The sequence goes on along the minus strand of BOPP01000038.1, from coordinate 9,577,510 downwards.
TCCTCTTCTCAAAAATCAAACAATCGTAAAAATAATATAAATTATTTTCGCCAAACTTTCGTTCTCCATTTATCAGAAATGAATTAATGTAAACTTATCTTCTTGTTATAAGCGTGAGCACCAGGCTACATGTCAACAAAAGTGCCTACTGTTCTGCAAACTGAACAAATTGCTAATAAACAAAGTATCAACAAAAAAAAAAGTTACGCCGTGATCTCCGGGTCAAATGAAATACGAGCTCCGCTCGCTGGGCGATCGTCGCGTTTCTCATTCGCAGCAATTACAAATCGGCAACACAACGACGAGACAAATCGCCGCGCAGGGGGGCGGGGGCGGGGGCGGGGGTCTCCCTTTCAACCCCGATGCTATCACGCGGCCGCAACAAAATTTAGACGCTTTCACGTACGCGCCGACGCAGATAAAGGCCGGCCTTTGAGCCGCGTCGTTTTCGCGCGTTTGCGGCGCGGCGTTCACGCGCGTAATATACTGCGCGTATCGGGCGCGCCATCATTCGCCTGTGCGGGCCTTCTCGCCCGGCCGGCCTGGCTACTTCCCGCCCGCACACCTGTCGTCCTGAGGCCCCGGTCCGGGGCGACGCAGTGGTCCACAATGGGTCGAAAAGCGATTGAGTACGTGGAACACTGGGCTCGTATCGTACCCAACGAGAAGGAGTCGGTTCCTCACCACGTGAAAACAGAACGATCAACGCGAACTCGCGGAAGATAATGTATAGCCTGGATATGTACACAACGGCGTATATACACTTTAAATCTTTTAACACTATTAACGACCAGTCACCTCTCAGGATTTTACAGTCTTCCGTTCGTTAATAACAAACGATATAAATGAGTGTAACTAAAGATGGCGGATGAGTAAATTCTTGTCAAAAGGAGGTGTTACGGAAAGTACTGATCGACATACGGATGATTTCACAAATAATTGGTTGGCTGCAAGCCTCGACTAACGCCTAGGTACACCTAATTTCAACAAGGTATACCTAATGTGAACAATGTATACATTCCAACGCACTTTAATGCCAAAATACTTTGTTCCAGAATAGTTTGTACACATGGAATTTCGTTAGCATGTACGGATTTGAAAGCAGCCATTATTTAGCTACGCAATGTACTCTCATCCGTTCTCGTCTTTCGCTCTCATCCCACATTTGATGGTAGAGCAGCTTAACTGATATGACGCTGCGTTCAAGTCAGTTGCCAACATTTACACCATCGCCGTGCGGGATCTAAGACAACATTGATGGATGTACTGTGACGATCGAAACGATGGCAAGCCCGAAATTGATATTCTGGACAACCAAGATTCAAGTGACTCCAACAGCTGACACCGACGTCTTCCAGCGCACAGTGTCTGACATTTTGCCGTAATAAATATAAATTTGGTTAACACAATCCAAATCTTCTGTCAATTAGTGGAGGAGAGGAGGGATCGACAACGCTTTTACATGTTCACGTGACAGCGATTTATATTGTCTTTGTAGCAGGAAGAAACATTTTCTTGCATTGCACATTATTCACGGATCAGATTCATAGAAATAAAAACAATGTTCGCCGCATTCATGGCATTTCACCCACAATAACGGCGAGAAGACGGTTAAGAAATATTGTCTCATTCATGATCTAATACCAATAATAATCGTTTCCTACATCAATTAAGAAGACAAAGTAATGTGATTATGACAATCAACATAGACAATAAAAACTGCGGTAAGAAAGAATTGATATTTAGTGGTGCACACGACTCCACGGAAGCATTCGATTTAACTTCAACGAATGTTATAAATATATAAGAATTCTATAAGTATAAGAAATAATTTTTACACATCTGTAGAAAAATTATTACCATTATTTATCATCTATACCATGTATACCATATCTATCATTTATACCATTATTTTCGAAGCATCAGTTCCAGAAAGAATACTACTGTAAACCAAACTTGTTGGAGAATGCCCAAGCCCGCATGGGATGCCAGATTAATAATGATAAACATTTTTTCATTAAGATTTTTCGGCCATCCGCGCTTTTGCGCGCATTCTGAACCTGTGTGCAGCGCGCCGGGAGGTTGGCTAGCCCGCCTCTAGGCCGCTCGGTTGGGCTTATAATTACCTTCTTTTTGCTTGCTTTGTTCCAAGGCGGCAATCGGGGCTCGATTACTTACGTCAGCGTTATGTGAAAATTCTCCGGCAAAAAGGCGCAATGTATCCGAATGATTTAGGGAACTCGCAAGGTAAGTTCCCATTCATTACCCACCGTCAAGATCCTCGTGGTAAAACTCTCCACTGGGTATTGGCGGATGCGAAGCCGAGAGAGCGTGGCGGAGGCGTCTGGAACAACGTGTACTGAAGAACTGGCGAACAGGTAATTGAAACTATCTTGATCAATAAGTTTCCGAGGTGGGAACTGCCGACTTTGGCAGCCCTCGACACCCTAAATTTCCGCTTATTTAATGCTGTACGATGCAAGATACTCGTATAGAGTAAAGAACATCGAATTCGGTAGTTCTGTCCTCGTGTTCCATTTTGAAGTTCACGGGAAATTGCGAATTTCCACTGTTCACGCGCCAATGCATTTTTGTCAATTTTTTTTTAATTTATCGCTTTGTTAGACATCTATTGAAATTTATCGCTTTGTTAGACATCTTTTAGATCATTGATTTCATGTTTTTTTTTAAATCCCACTTTGTATGCTTTTCGTAATTTTGACTTTAAAAAATTGAAGATGAACTTTCATGTGTTTCTATTATTTTAATAAAAAATAAAAAAAACAATATCAGATAATCTTAAACTACCTATCCTAAACTGCAATTAAATGTTGACAGGTGCATCCAGCGCTCAAGCTCCAATTAGTACAAGAAACTTCAACGCCAAAATTCAGACGCCATTGATGATACGTCTGCGTTCAGGCTAATTTCACACCAGAAGATTAATTAAACGCTCACGTGTTATGGATGTGTAGCATGCTCTGATACAGTCTACTTAATTAGGCATATCATCACTACGCGAATACTCCCGAAAGAAAGTGTTGGCAAGCGAACGGTAATGCCTTTCCTGAGACGCCAGACAATAGCGATCGCTGGGAAAGATGGACGCCAACCGTCTGCAGCTGGCACCGCCGAGGTGGCGATGGCTGAGCAAAGCGGTGGGGCGAAGAAGAAAAGCTGATGGCTTCCAAGAAAGTAGATGAGGATTGAAGTGAAAGACGTGACGCCGTTACAACTTGATAGTATGACTTTGGGTCGCACCAGCCATTTTCAATTTCCATTCAACTTGAGGGAGGCCAGGGAAGTTTTACATAATTACGTAGACCGCATATTATTCTGTAATCACGTTCCATTTCTTTTTATCTTAAAACTTCACAAATTCATAACTAACATTTCCTAATTAGTTTTATTGTTTTATTCAATTCATAATTGGGCACATGACAAAATATTTTGTTGCTAAAAATATTATAAAAACATACCGGAAAGGAAATTTCCCCCCCTCTTCAGGAAATATTAATATTAACTTTTCACGAAGTTTCCCGTTTTGGCCCTCTGGCAAATTTCCAAAATGCTCTTACACCTAACAAAAAGTCAAAAATTAAAGTTAATAAACGTATTTTGTAGAGAATTTCGTCTACTTTAATTTTGTATGTGGAGGTGATTTCCACACCTCGCATTGTTATCGAGATATACACGACAACCTGAAAAATGCGAAATTTTAGTTCCTTATCTTTTTTCTTTCTTTGCGAAGCAGAACTTTTTTGTGGCAGTAAACCTCAAATTCGAATTCAGCACCCCATTAAACATACAGAACAGCTGAGAAAAAAACAAACATCTGGACTTTTTGAATGGGTCCTTTTTGAGCACCAGGAGTCTGGAAAAAGAGAGACGAAGTCAAGTCTGCACAATAACGCCTACATTGTTCGCAGTATCTTTTGGGAAATGGATATGCCCGATTTACGCGAATTGAAGGCCCTAAGATTTTCGGATATTTATCCAAAATGGCTTTTTTGTCTCCAACAGAAGACGACGCACTTACAAAGTAAATGTCCCATTTTCATTCAAACACACATTTTGAATATTACAAAAGTCATAGTCTCACTCCAGACGTCGAGCCGAGCGGACGTGTTTGCTACCTGCTGCAGGATGGTCTCGACAGAACAGTGGCGGTGCGGCTATTCGGCCGCTGTGCGTGAGGGCTACCTGCCGCGCGGGTGCGGATGCCCGGGGAACAGCGCAGGGGCTGGCGCTACTCTGCGAGCGTTGCTGGCGCGGCTAGTGATGGCGGTGGCTTTGGTCATCGGTGGGTGAGCTGAATCCGGCCCCCCCCATTAACGCCGAGATCATCGACATTTTAAACCGTAAACCATAGGACAGATTGATAGACAGCTCGATTAATATTACAGGCTAGGGTGACGGCGGCAGAGGCGACATGTGCAGTCGCTGCAGACAGCCAACGAGCGGCTCGGTGCGCAAAGGTAGGATTACCTTGAAAAACCAGTCGCGTCCGTAACAATTATCATTGTTCACTGGCATCCCAGAGCAGCGGAACGAGTCATAGGCTGATTCGGAAAAATGCATTTTGGTTCAGCTGAGCAGCTATGGTCAGGCTGGAAGCCTCACACATCGAGTGCGGCGCCCGGACCGGGGCGCGGCGTGAGGACAGCCGCGCATCGATTGTGCGCCAAGCTCGGCCTCATTCAGGAAGCGGGAGGAAGCTGCTGCGTGCAGCCCGGGAGCATCTCTTCCCAGGAGTAGCATGTGCGCGTCCGAGAGGACTTTGAGCTGGCAGTGCGACCAAACGGTAAGCGTTAATTCCGCATGAGGAGGCGAAAGCGAGCGGAGAAGCGCGTCCATTCGTTTCGACAAGCTTCGTCGTGGCAGGCGCAGCTTTCGTCCTGGCGAGCTGGCGGGCCGTCGCGCGGCTTGGGAGGGGGCTGGGCGCGTGGCCCCCGTGAACGCTGTGAGGGCGCAGAACCCCCAGGAGGGCGGAAACCCTTCGAGCAATCGGAGCGCCTGCGTCAGCGACCGCCCCGCGCACGCCCGTGCGGCGGGGACCGCGGTCGTCACTGCACGCTGCGCCTCGTTCGGGGCGGCGGGGACGACCTCTGAAACCCCGCGGCATCGAGCGGGAGGCAATGCGCGTACGTCGCGCCGGCAGGTCGCGCTCGCGATCCGCGCGGAGCTCACGGCACTCGTCGAGTGCCGGCGGTCCGGGCCGAAAGCGGCGAGCGAGTGCGCGCGACGAGCGGCGATGGCAGCCCAATATGCAGCAGCAGGAAGCTGCGGTGAGCTCCGTGCCCAACATTCACCAAAATAGGCAAGAAACGGTTTTAAGAATAGGGTGTCGAACATCAAAGGTCTAGGCTCTAAGCTCGGGTTAATCAAGCTTCCATGGCTTAATTAACCACGTTGTATGTAATTGGTCTCGTTGGGAAAAAACTTTGGTTGTGAAGGAGGGTACATAATTTGCTTAAACTTGTGTCCCTTTTGGCGTTTTACAGCCAAAATATGCAACAAATAAAAAACAGCCGAGGAGAAAGGCCTAGATCAGAGCTACTCGCAGCGCTGGTGTAGCGTGCGTTTTTCGGACTCAGCTTAATTCCAGTATATTAATGGAGAATTTAAAACTAACTCAGACAATTCCTTTGTTATTAGACTAGTAATGCATAATGAGTAGATATTTGCCATTGTGTTTATACCATCACCCACCAGGTGTCGCACGATCTACCACTCCAGAATCCTTCGGCGAAATCAATGATTTTCTAGATACGTGTTAAAGCTGACGTACCGAGTTACTAATTTACTAGTGTAGGGGATATGATATGCTCGAATTGGCAATGAGCAAAATTTTTTCGGACTTCGACCGGCAAGAAGCGAGAGCGAATTTCCATGAAAAAAGCAAGGACTCGGTCATCAAATATAATGATGGCAGGAATGTCTAGAATTTATGCGAAAGAGTTTAATCTCGAAATCTTAAATGCAACTATGGACGAGATACGGAACGGGACCAACTACCGTTATTACGTTGGAATGGAGGGTAGTGTAATAGATTACGCTCTATTGTCGCAGGAAAGAATACACAATTTATTAGATTGGTTTGAATCGATTTACGGCAGAATCTTGATCGCATTTGCCTGGTTGCGTGCATTTAGCAGTAAATGCTTCTGCACTGCGATCGCAGGGCGAGCGGCAGGAGCAATTTGAACTCTAACAATAGGGAAAGGACAACGGTATTCGTATGTGGAAAGAGGAAAAAGCGACAGGAATTTGACAGAGTATTCTTAAACTCGGCAGGCTGGGCGCGAGACCGATTACTCGCGGAATACGCACACAATGGAAGCTTCAACAAGGACGGGCTCTGACGCGCAGGGAAAGGGTGATGCGACGTGGCGGAGAGGAGGAAGGAAGCTGACCAAGGTGCGTTTAGCAGGAGTGCGCGAGACCAGGCGCGAACTATAATAGCCTTAAGGCAATTTCAGAAACTTGGGAACCGAGGTAGCTAGAAACAGTACTTTGTTAATTACGTAGGCATATGAGGCCACAATTAGAAATCAAAAATTCGTGGCAGCGATTAGTGAGCAGCAAGATAGGCAATTCATACGAACGATGTATAGTAATCAATTGTGGACGTTATTCAGATCGGCTGCCGAAATAAATAAACCAAGTAATGCACATTTCAGCAAGACGGCGTGGTACAGTATTTTTCGACGGACGTTCCGCTACGTAGGGCCCCATTGAAACAGTCAAGTACTTTCACGACCGGAGTGTGCCGAATCTAGACACGAAACCTCAACCTGGAATGGAAGTAAAATAGGTCGTATTCTAACCATGATATTAAGAAGCAGGCGCGGCGGACGGATTCCGACAAAATCTTATTTCCGACACTGTGGCACAATAGACTCTCAAGAGACGTAGTTTATGAAGTTTGTTTACATGCAACTGCCTGATTGCCGCTCCGTAGTCCAGAAACGGGTAGTACAGCTCTCCACTCCAACAATTTTTAGAATAAAGGGAGTTGCGAATTGCCCACAAAATTGATGGACGGAATAGTCTTTTGCCAGCGCTGAGCCAAACTGTTCTGTAAAAATGACTCAAACGGTGCGACTGAGTGAATGGGCGGAAAAGACGCGGTAAATATCAAGAATTACAGCGGATTAGTGAGAGGCTTCGCGACAACCGACAATTATTGTGTTACGATACCCTGTAAGTAATGAACAGCGCTTGCAGCGTAAACGTGGGTCCCACTGATATGTGTATGTTCTTGTGGAATTTTGAAAAAGGCTTTTGACTCATATCAATTAGTGGAACTTTTATGGCAGAAAAGTATTGAATGAAGCTAGGCGTCCTCACGTAAAGTCTTTAAAGAGTGTTGCAGAGCATGTATAGGGAAGTAAAATTTCGCCGTCACGGTGCGGATGCGGAGTACGACGCAAAAAATAAAATCACAGTAGGGCAGTAAGACAGGATGTCCTCTGTTCACCGCTGCATGCTTTATCTTGTTTCAGGTAATGAGTTATTGCACGTGGGTACATTGAAGCGGATACAGGCGCCTCCGGTACAATTAATGACCAGTTAAATCGGCCCGGACTACGTATATGCGGGTGATTTAGTTTTGTGCTCGCACTGACGTATTGAGCTTTAGAACGTATAGTGATACTATGCGCGGACTAAAAGTAAATATTCAAAAAACGAAAGTAGTAGTCTTCAAGACGGGTTTATCTTGGGTAGCAAAGAAAATGTACTACGCTAGGAAGAAATTGACCGCGTTTAAAACTTTACATGTTCTTGGCGGCAAAATTTTTCCGATGACATGGGGGATGGAACAATCATATATTGACGGCTCATCAGCAAAGGAAGAATTGCGCTCAAAGAAATCGTTTTGCGCAGTGCGCAGGGTTCCGGAATTGCCGGTAAAGTTCATGCGATACTATGTTCAAATCGTTATTCTCCCCAGCTATGAACTAGAATGGAGCAGAAATCTGGGGAGTGGATAGGATACGCATCAATTAGAAAGCATCGAAACAGATTACTTGCAAAATTAATCTCATATGGAGTGTACTAGGTGCGCAGCAAATGCACGGAGTCTAAGAGAGGTCGGTGAGTATACGGCAATTTTGGAAAATTTTTAAAATGAAAAACCCTATTAACTCGTGGATTAAGTTAGCAGAATGAACAGCTGACACACCTTATACATAGGTGTTTAAGAGCGCAATGGCCAGGAAGCGACCGCATTCGCTACTGGGCGCACAAAATTAAACGGCTACTTGACCGCGCAGAGGGTTGGGAGACGTTCTCTCCGGAAATGGTGGGAGATTAGGGGGAACCGTGAGATACGAAAAGGCTGATTTCCGATAGACTTGCGGATATAAAGAGGCATAGCAAATCTGGGCCAAGCAACGGCTGAAAAACGTTCGCTGGTAAGTCAAATTCCATTGCCGAGCATTAAATGGGTTGCGAAGTTACATACATATCTCTCGGAAAGACGCAAGAGGGGATACGCTTGTTCAGGGTTGGCGGGTGGATGTGCAAGCGTAGACTAACAGGACGCAGATGGTAATGGCATCTTGTGTGCTTCGGTGATAGGGAAGACTTGGATCACATCCTCTTAATTCTGCTGTGGCAACCGAAAACATGGAGAAAGCAAATGGATGGAACATGCGGAAATTACTACTCTAAACAGGAACGTAACCGCTGCCCAAAACATTTTAGGTTGAATATAAAAGATCTAAATTTGAAAGAATTAGGAACATTTTTTAGGAAAGTCCGGACCTATTAGGGAAACTGAAATTAGGGAGTGGGAAGAACAAGCGACTGGTAGCTTGAGCGGACGCTAGGACTGGAGAGATGAAATGAATATAAGTCAAATAAGCAACAAAATACAGTTCGTAATTTCATGTTAAGTTAGTAAACAGTCAGTAAAGCAGAAATTAAGTCATAAGTGTAGTCAATTGGTAAATAACTGGCCAATACACATAAATAAAATAAAACTGCATAAGTAAAATAAGCACATTAGGGGGTGAAGGGAAGGGGGATCGAAAATGGTAGGGCAGAGGCGTTGTGTGCGGCACGATCTTCTGTGGCGCCGTTTGATTTCAAGGGTGCTGAGGAAGGCGCAGAGCACTGGAAGGAGACGGCGGGACGCCCGCGCCAGAAAATCAAAAATAGCTAAAATAAATGTCGTATGATTAGAATTGTACTGCGGCTTCTGACGGCAGGTTTTTCCCCCTTCAGGGTTTTTTCCTGAGCCGTACCTTGTGGTCTCGTTTCGCACCGCTTTGATCGCGATGAAGAGACCATTGGGGGTGAATACCAGAATTCGAAAGATTAGACACGCGAAAGGATGTAGGTATTGATAATGGCTTTAAAGCCCTTCGCTAAGACCACATACGGATCAAAGTAATCTAATTTTATTGTAATAATTACCCTAGTTTAAATAAATAAATAAATATACAAAAGTTCGTACTTTTTTCTAAAAGCTCTCTCTCTCTCTCTCTCTCTCTTCTCTAAGTTCTTCTTATATATATATACTATATATACATACATATAATATAAACATACATATATATATATATATATATATATGTGTATGTATTAGCGGTTTTTAGGTTATTTTCGTAAAATTGGAGATTTAACGCAAATGAGACCTACACCAGTCTCTCTCAAACATCCTTCACATTTTTCAACAAAATTTAAATTTAAAAAAAATGGACTTTAAAAAAATTTAAATTTTAAAATATCCGGGAGGCTTTATGTAAAGTACCCCTAAAATTAAAATCTTCAGCAACATCAGCCAGGTCGATTGGTGAATATCAATTTCGGAAAAAATCGGTTTATGCGCTAGGGCTCTGCACAGACAGACAGACAGGCAGACAGACAAGCAGGCAGACAGACAAGCAGGCAGGCAGACAGACAAGCAGGCAGACAGACAAGCAGGCAGACAGACAAGCAGGCAGACAGACGGACGGACGGACAGACCGACCAACAGACTAACAGACGGAAAAAATTTTGCTGTCAATCGATTTTTCGTCATGAATGACGCACGAAACATGTATTCTGGCAATGCCGCGTATTAAAGGACTTTATTCTACATTTAGCAACTGGATTTATCCACTTTTTCGTTACCAGGTCCCGGCAATAAGAGTTTTTGTGTATCAAATTTGCAGTATTCCGGCGAACGATTACAAGACTTTCCCTTCTTACGTCGCTAAGTGCAAGAAAGTAAAAATACTTTTTAAAAAAGTTTAATATTTCCTTTTAAAAATTAATTAACTAGCTGAAATTTCTGGCAAAAAAGTTTACAAACTACGGCACAGACGATCGCTAAATGTGCGCACTCTGAACAACTCCAATATTTTCTCCTGCGAGTTGTATAAGCATTACAACTTCACGACTATTTTACACGATTCTTTTAGCCGGCGGTTTCCTCGATCACAATCGAGGTATCGTATCTCCTCGGTGCGATCGCATCGCAGCCTAAGTAATTTCCGTGCCTGTTCGGCGTCGCGGCCCCGTCATTACACGCCCAACTTCACCTCTAGATAAACCTCATTAATCTACTAATTATCAGCGTAGACTGCGTGAGTATTCGTTAATGGAGCGGAACGAAAGCGACCCCGGTAGACAAGCAGTCGGCAGCTACGGAGCAGAGAAGTTCCGCTCCGCTTGCCCAACCCTCCCGACAGGATTACGCCAGATTTGTAATTAAAAATCCATGTACGACTGGCCTCAAGATGCACTGCGGTAAGTGAATACAAGTGCACCGAAAAGTCTGGTCAATCAAACCCAATATTACAATCCATGTTTCAAAGTAATTGACATACCAACCACAAGATTGTATGATCACTTTCGTCGGCAGACAATTGGCCGCAGATGAAATGGAGCCCGCTCTAAATACCAGCGATGGTCACACTCATATTAGGATGGGGACTGGTAGTCATGTGAAGAGAGAGGAGAGAGAGGAGAGAGAGAGAGGAGAGAGAGGAGAGAGAGAGGAGAGAGAGGAGAGAGAGAGAAGAGCGGGAAAGAGAGAGAGGAGAGCGGGAAAGAGAGAGGAGAGCGGGAAAGAGAGAGAGGAGAGCGGGAAAGAGAGAGGAGAGCGGGAAAGAGAGAGGAGAGCGGGAAAGAGAGAGGAGAAAGAAGAGAGAGGAGAGAGAAGAGAAAGAAGAGAGAGGAGAGATAAGAGAAAGAAGAGAGAGGAGAGATAAGAGAAAGAAGAGAGAGGAGAGATAAGAGAAAGAAGAGAGAGGAGAGAGAAGAGAGAGGAGAGAGAAGAGAAAGAAAGAAGTCATGCTGTTTCGTGACTCGCACGTGATTTGATCGTACTACCACGGGAGGTTCGAAGCAAGATATGTTTACATTTCCGCAATCGCGTGATACAGGAAATGACATAAAATGATGAACAGGCAAGTTATAACGAATGTATTTATTTAATGTAAATATTAGTTTCCATAGCATAATCTTCTAGATCGTACCTGAATGTCTCTGGTGAGTCAATATTTTCATGTGAAAGCTCTCTATAGAATACACACAAAATAAAAACAAATAGGAAACAAAAACAAACTGGTATTTAAAAGAAATAAAATTGATAAAAACATGAATTGAAACGTGAACTGAAATATGTCACGGCAATAGATTTTCGGTGTCAATACCGTATTTTTCTGCATCTTACCCTGCCTACGACTTTACTAAAAAATTATACGTAATTCTCGGAATTTGTAAATTTCTCCATTATTCAATTTGCGATATTAGCTGAATTGTTAAGAATTTTCGAATTAGACGTTTCATTGACTTCATCGATACTAATTAATTCCCTGCTACCAGGCTTAGTAAAACGTCATACCTGAGCAGTAACCTGAGTCATTCTCTGCCTAAGGATCTGAGTAAAACTAATTCTTAAGGATGATTCATTTTTTCGAGCATTTATCCAAGCTTATTTATTACATTTTAAACAAGTGTAACATGGCATACCGAGAATTTTCTGCAGTTTGAGAATCCCCAACCCCTGTCGTGTTTGAACCTGCGAACATGTTTACGAAGACAGTGTGCTGACTCCCATTCCACAGGGGCCTACTTTCACCCCCCAAATGTTGAATCCGCGTCTAGTGGCTCGACAGAGAGAACCGATTCCCCATAGGCGAGTGGTTACTCATTTCCTGAAACTGGGAATTTCTCCCACTTTCCCCAGTTTTCTCCAGTTGTTATTCTATTTTTTCTTGATAAGATTTGTACAGTATTTCACGCTTGAGAACATGTTACACTTCACTGTACATTCCAGAACATGTTATACAACACCATATTCACTATTTACAAAGAACAATGTACCTCTACTAAAATGAAAGATCTCTGATTTCACAGTAAAAATACAATATTAGCATTTTCAAACCACTGTAAAATATAACTGACTTTTCCCGGTTTTCCAGTAACCTGGCTACCCTGCCAGGACGCTGTGAGTGTCGTAGGGTAACCAGTACCCTGAACAATATTGTACTTCTGAATCAGAAGAACCTGTAACAAGTATTGTACTTCAGCTACTGGGTCAATGACCCCCATCTCGATCAAGTTTTCGTCCATTTACTTGATCCTTGAGCAAATGCTGAGATGGCCCCTTGTTTTGCTTCTGGACATAAATATAACTTCAAATTAACTTCTCCGCATAGCAGGTCACAAACAGTTTTTAACTATGACTACTTGACGTCAATAAATAAATAAAGGGTGTACGAAGCTTACAGTCAAGCCGCAGCGCCGGAGCGCGCGCGTTACGTAATCGAGCTGGAGCGCGAGCTCGCGTTGTTACGTCGCGTCGCGTCGGGGCTCTCGTGCGCGATATGATCTCGCGACCCGAGCGACGACGGGCGGGCGGAGGCTTATCGCGGGCGGAAGCGAAGGCGGTCGAGCGGCGCGCTTCCTGCACGCCCGCCCCGTCACCTGCACGACACCTCGCGGAAAAAAAGTGCAGCGGCGGCGGCGGCGGCGGCGGCGGGGCGGCGCCCGCCCACAACTCCAAAGAGAGAGATATCCGCTCCTGACATACCGTATTAGTTACGCGTATCACTCAGAATGTCTCACAGGATTTAATTCAATCAGTAAATATCATCGAACCGGTCCGCGAAAGAAACGTGTTAATCTGTTCCTCGCAAACATGTTTCACCAATTATCGTAAGGAGCGTCTTACAAAATTCAGCAACATCCTACTAAAGCAGGCAAGCATTGCAAAAATATGTTGAAAACTAGAGGAAGGAGATGAAATATATGAAGTATTTGTTTGATTGTTTTATGGACACGTTCTCTCAATTTAAAAAATCGTGAACATTTTTCCAAAATAGTTGACGGGCAATATAGTCAAAACTTTCCCGTTCTTTATTCACTCACCAAGAGTGCTTGTAGATAGAGGCTGGCATTAAACTAAGTTAGCAGTTTCGAAAGTTGACTTGCGCAATTTTACCTTCATTGAGCTGTCTTAAATAAATGAATGCATTCAATGTTTCGAAACAGTTAGCTGCGAAATCCAATGTATAATGAAAACAATATTGATGAGTTCCACTCAAAAACACAAACTGAAATTGAAAACATCTGGGGAACACGCTTCTTTAAACTGAAAATAACGGACTGTAGTAGTGACCTTCATAAAATAACTCTCTCTCTCCCTCCCTCTCTCTCTCTCTCTCTCTCTCAGTATTTATGACGCCCTTTGCCAAACTGGGCGGTAATGAGTCCCGAGACGCGTACAAAGAAGAAAAATCGCGTGGTGCCTTACCCATTATCCCACGGGGATCCGCCCACTTCGCCCACCTCTCTCTCTCTCGCGCGCCCAATTTTCGCTCGCTGGCTGCGAGGACGGACTGCTGCGCGCCCCTACCTCTGAGATAACACACGCAGGACTTCCGCATAATCTAGCCTGACCGGGAGGGAATACACCCTGACCAACGTTTCGGTCTTCGTATACCCCTTAGGATATTACCTTTGGGCTCTAGAGAAGGTCGTAGTATGACAAATGAAAAGTTGGCAACACTACTTAGGATGTTGCACCAGTCAGGCAGTCAAGAACCTACAGAGCCCAGCTATGGGAACATCTTCTAGATTCGAGAAAGAGAGGAGAGAAAAAAAGGGACAAAGAGGGAGAAAAGAGAGGAGAGGAAATAGAGATACGAGAGATAGGGGAGAGGAAGATAGTGAGGAGAACGAACGGTAGATAAGAGAGATGACGGGGAGAGAGAGAGAGAGAGAGAGAGAGAGAGAGAGAGAGAGAGAGAGAGAGAGAGAGAGAGAGAAAGAGGGCGAGTGAAAGAGATAAGGGGAAAGAGGAGAATGGGAGAGAGGAAGTGAGTATACGGTCACACAAACCTCGCAGGTTTATGAGCAATTTAATTATAAATGCATTACAAAAACAATTGACAATCCTTAATACAGATTTCTCTTTCTAAACATTTATTATATATGTAATTAATACAATATTTTTTACACATAAAAATGTATTTTAGCCATTCTACTGGTGAGCTCTTCAATTGAAATATTTGGGGTGGTAATCACACATTCTAGGCACAACATTTTGTATGTTCAACGGAGAGAGTTATTTATGTCCACGTGGCCCTTGACTCCTCTGTTAAACGTCATTTTGGCGAAGGAGCTGAGCGGGACCAGTCTTGTATGGCTAATTGGATATGACATTGGGCCAAACCAGCTCTTTCCTTCCGAATTTACCTGAACAGCAGAGACGCACACTTGCATTCTTTTCTCTTTGTCACAAGAACCTAACCTTTGCCGATGCTGAGGCGCATTCGCACTAGCGACGCCCTACGGCACAACGATCCTCCGCCTACATCAGGGCTGTCCAACTTGCAGGCCGTATTCCACATGTTGCACCCTTCCCCCCACGAGCGAAGTACAAAGAAAATGCCAGGGCATGAGGATTATCTCCAGCAAGGAATTTGTCTGCTCGTCAAAGGAGACCGCGTCGTTTGGACACAATACAGACAGTGGTACCATCATTTATTGCGTGTTTTAACTTGAAACAACTGCAATTATGGGAATCTTTCAAGGCGACACTGTGCTGATTGCTGAAGTATAACTAGTAAGTAAATATAAGATTTCCATATGAAACAATTGTTAAATGTTAAACTTACAACCTGCTTGACGTTTATTCACATGAATAGACACATCTATAAAAGTACACATAGGTACGTACAAAATCACACATTGAAATATTACTCTCACATTTCTTTATAATCTTGCTTTTCGCCTACTGCTGATATTAAGTTGCAATACCACTGGTGGGAGGTAGTCAAATATCTTGAAATAGTAATTGAAAATTGATGGTTTTGCCACCAAAAATGACAATAGGAGCAACATGCATATCTTTTATTACGAGCAGCTACTTTGTAACTCCTCTCGACGCCTTCTGTGATAGTCAAGCATTTTGTAAATTAAAAACCTTGCACACGCATCCAACTCGCCTGACCAATCCGAGCAGCCCTCTCGGGTCTCTGCGCAGCGTGAGAGCGTTGACGTCCAACAATCGAGTTCCAAATGCAATTTCTTCAACTGGCATCGGGAGATTATTGTGGTGAGCAAAGAATATAGGAATTAAGGAATTTAATGGCCGTCGTCAATTAGGGGCAGAGTTTTAGCTGAAGATGACGTATACGTTCTTCTCTATTCCAAGAACATGTACGTCTTCTTCATACGATTTTTGCCTACAACATGGTGATATTACGTTAAGTATTGAACGATACACGCCCGATATCACAAATAAGATTTGGTTGGTTATAAATCTCGGCTATCATTCCGGTTGCAAACATCAACCGAATCTGATACTGTTTTTATACTGGCCGAATATTTCAATAACTATTATGCGTTTCAGGCGCAAATACGCAGTGTATTATTTAAGGCACAAAATTTATAGAAAATACCACGCAAAATTGTTCAATGAAGACTGACATTCTTTTAGAGGCTTTTTTGGCGACTACGTAAACAAGATAACAAAGAACGATATTCAGAATTTTTGGAACAGCGTGAATGTCACGAGTAATACAAGAAACTTTCATTAACGAACTCTACCAATTTCAAGGACAGGTAATATTTCTCCCCCACTGTGGTATTGGTCACGTTCTGTCGTTATTGTAGCCGAAGGTGCATACGTAAACAGCATGACCTAGTTGAGACGCAAATCCACGAAAAGGTCGTGATCCAGAAACAACTAACATTCGAGGCGCCAGGACAAGCCCACCATAAACAAGTGTCCGTCAATCACTTTCCTTCGTTAATACGAGACGTTCACCGCATGTATCACGAGCAAGTGCTTTTTTCTCCCGCAGCGCAGCTTGTCAGGCTTCATTATTCCCACTTTCCCCGGACGTTGAGCTGCGCCATGTTCGAGTAGCGCGTGGAGATTGCAACGATGTAGCGTATTTTAAACGATAAGAGAATTATTTTTTCATTTATGAGAATGCTTTTAGCAAACATTTACATCAATGTATGGAAATGCACTAGACACATATACCTTCATTTTGTATTTATTTATAGCCCAAGTAAATTCCATGAGGGCTTAGGCCTTCCACTCCTTGGTAGGGACGGTTCACACAATAAGAAACATATAAATCAAAACAAAATAGAAATTAGATCGAGATACAATAAAACACAATAAACGTGGTATCAATCAAATAATACCTGACACACATCAATCAGCATGTGAATGTTCACTAATAGTATTTATTTATTAGTATATATTTATTATTTCTATATTTGCATTATGAATAACATAATCTGCTCGTTTTTTTCGCTCATGAAGCCGCAGCACAGCATGGTCACGGCAGCTAGTAATGTACATAAGAATAAATATGCAATACTGCTGTTTATACTCTGTTTATATCATACGTAGTTTATATTGTATGAGACAGGGCGCAGAGAGAGAGGTCAAACCCTTCCGTGGCTAAAGCGTTCATTTAATAACGTACAATGGTGCTCAAAAGTGCTCATTAACTATATGATAAAATTAACTTAATTATTAATTCTGAATCTGTTTTTCGACAAAATTCATTAGAATTCCTATACAAACGACAAACGTATAGGATAAAAAATGCGGATAGACCTGGTTTAATGTTGCCAAAATATCTCTTCCTCATTCGCATGTTACGTAATTCAGTGAAAGTAATTTCCTGCTGATGTCGCTTCTTAAACTGTCTGACCCGCGACAGGCCGATCTCAAGCGGCCCTTCACCATTTGGCCCCGCATCCCTTCACTTCGCCAAACTTCACGGGCATACCCCAAATTATCCATGGCCTCGAAGGCCAGGGACCCCCGGCACAGCATTAGATCGCAATGCAGATTAATTTCAATTTAGATCAACTTTACGAATTTTGTTCGCACAAAAAACGACTAAGCCAGTAACAAGATGCTTCCCAGACTGCGAAAGTATCAGATTTGGCTAATAGTAAAGACGAATGTTCAAAGATTAGGGTGTATTCTAGACCAAAATGAAATTTCGCCCACAAAGCAAGACAAAAAAATATATCATACTTTCATTTCTCACAGGGGAGTCATACAAGAATTTTTAATGAAACGTTTAATTACCGCTTAATATAATTTTACTTCCTGATTGAGAGATAAACGATTCCGAGCGCGTCAATTGCTAAGGCCATTAGTCCCGAAAAAGTATTGCGTGTCTCCCTCGGAGATAGAGGTCATCTTCCACCACTAGATGGTGAGATCCGGCGCCGACTTCCTGTCTCAAACAGGTATCTCAAACCAGCGGGGCACTGCCCCAGCCGCGGCAAGCTTTAAGCTCCCGACTCGTTTCCCGGTACGTGTGTTAGTGTAGAGCTTGCAAGTGTAAGTGAGGGCCAGTAAGGAGTGGAGATAGGACAAGGAAGAGGAAGGGAAGATCTCTGACGGTCCGTGGCCCATTTCTAAGGTACTGCTCCGGCATTCGCGAGGTGGAGATCGAAGAAACCACGGATAACCACCGATCAGTACAGCCGGCTGTTGGAATTCCCCTCCAGACAGACCGCAGCTGAAGTCGATGTGTGGGACTCGAACTCCGAGACCCTCTAAAGTCGCCAATGCGCTGCAGTATCTAAGCCGGCGACGTGTTAGGCAAAATAATACGAAAAAAGCCAACGGCGGGTAGGGGCGACGGCGGTTGCAGCGAGTGCGGGAGGTGGGGATGGTGGCGGCGCGTGCCGAGCAGCGGCGACGTCGCGCCGGAAACCCGTAGCCGCTGCCGGACGTCCGTTGATTGGGCGATTAGTCTGTCGAGCGAAAGGCGCCCATCGCCCTCGGCGCGGCCGATCAAAGAGAACGCGGCGCGGACACCAGCCAGCCTGCCCGCCCGCCCGGCGCGAAATAACCAGAACGCGCGCGAGTGACAAATCGACGCGCGCCCGCACTCGACGCGAACGCGGAAATATCGAATTAGCCCGCGACAAGTTTTCCCGCTGCGCTGGCGCGATTGCCGTCGCGGTCTCAGCGCTGCAAGAGCAGGAGACGCCTGGGGCAGAGACACAGGGACTGGGAGTCGGAACACGCGAGGCAACCGAGGGTGCAAATAATTCAAAGACATCACAGCGCACATAATTGTATCTTAAATTTTCAGAATTTTATCCGCAATGAACATTTGAAGTTTTATAACACTGAATGCAACTGGGAGTGGAATAGCATTGCTAAAGTACATCTAAAATCTCTGAAAAAACTATAACATGTATTATTAAAATTTGGGAACGTAAACCCTTAAATTACTTCACAGGGCTAACATTAGGGGGTTTTAATTACTTAAAGCCATTGTTTTCTGTATAATTGTGTAATAATTTGGTTTGTATTAATTATGTTTTTGGTACCAACTCTTGATTTGTTTAACTTCTGTCACTCGTGTTAAGTGAGTTTTCTTTGCAAATTATAATTTTTGTATAACTTTCAATCTTATACGCTTTATTTTGCCATTTGTGCTACGTTCCAGTATTATGAAATGTTTTTCTGAAAACACACCGGAAGCTCTCACTTTTTTTCTCTCTCTCTTACAGTAGAACAAATCACTGATGCGCCGATTTTTCTAATCTCAAGTTTCAAATTATTTGAATAAGGAATGGTCTGATACACAATTTTACTTAATACTCAATGACGTTTTTTAACAATAATAATCATTTTTAAATGTCCCATTTATTTTTCATAAACAGCTTTCCTATGTTAATCACTTAAAGAAGATGAAACGAATATGTTTTTGGGGACCTTCCTTCACTAAGAAAAGTGTACATCCTTTACTATTATTTCATTTCAAAAGGCGATAGTAAACTGCAAACCGTTGAAATCTCATACCAAATATAAATAAATAGGATACTACAGTGATCTGTGAAATTAAAATTAAAGTATTCTCAAACTCGTAAAGATATAATGAAAAGGGACATCAAGCGGGTCGTGAAACTAATATGTTTGCGATGATTCAGCAGAGAAGAATGTTGAGATGTTTCTACAACACGAAGAAATCGAAAATGGTTTGTGCCATTGCTCTTTTTTTCTTGTAAACAAAGTGCACCGATGAACATCATATCGTAGAATCGAAAAATTACAGACACTTATCACGGGTTTCAATCTCTGGCTTCGGAACGAGGGGAATAACCGCCTGAGAAGTGATAGTTGAAGAGTATCTCTTCACGAAGAAACAATTATCGACAAGTAAAAAACTTTCGAATATACTGGAGAGCCAGTGAACAAGACAACCGGTCTACAAACATTCTCGGTCTACAAGCATCAACGCCATCGCCACCTGTCGTGATACAACTTTAATTCCGACCAGTACGAACAAACAATAAAACTGGACGATTAGCGAAATGTTCACTTTCTATCAGCGTGCCTCACGGACGGCACTCCAATGCTACAACATTCCAGCGGAAGTCGGTTCAACCGAGGATACGATACATTCCAAGTTCTCAAGTACTCTCAGGATCACATTCCCTCTCGGAACACTTTCCCTTAATTTATCCCCAACCACTTATATCTGAAGAGGTTGCAATACTAAGAAAACAATATGTGCACTTATATCACGGTCAATCTCTCGGAGTGACTTCTCGCATATACCGAATTCACAAGAGGCAGCAGCTCGTAATTTTTCCGACAAGCAGACTTCCCTAGCAAAAGCTTTCATATTTTCCGAGCACGTTCCCATACATTTAAAACATACTAGTGCACCAATTGCACAATCCGTACATTTCCTGTACGTTGCTCCAATTAGCTTCCACGAAAAATTCGACAAACGCAGGTGCCACGCCCCTGTTTCCAAACGACATATCCTACAGCCATGCTGGCGCGTTAGGAGTACTAAAAGTTTTAGTATCGCGCGTATGCTGAAAGCGAGAGGAATCGGGGACGGAGACGAGGTGGTGCGGGGCGGGCCGGAGTGAGGCGGGGGGCCGGAATAAGGCGGGGAGGGGCGGGGCCGGGTAGAATCGGCAACAAAAAATGAAGCGATTCGCGCAGTGTACATGCACCGCCACGTTTCCGCAGGCACGCCAGGCCGCGCCACGCCACGCCACGCCACCGGTGGCGACGGTAGGCGCTCCACTTTCTCGTAGTACTCGAAGTCGCCGCCGTCTCCGTCGAGTTAACCGAACGGCAACAGGCTTCAACTGTTGCCGCCGTGGCCTTTGTAATAGGGATGTGATACCGACAACAAAATATCTATGTTATTATTAAAACATTAATCTTCATAATAAATCGCCCCAAAACCTTCGATGGGGCCTACTAGGCCTAGGGCCTACTGAACTTCCGTGGAATGCAAAAGGTAATTCTAGGGCACGGGAATCATCTCTCGGGGGAGAGAGTGTATGCTCGATGAGGGAAGTATAAAAAAATTCGTTCGATCACATGAACTGACAAAGGTATTATCAGTTAGTTTCATATTTTAACTTTCACAAATTGAGATTATGGAACTTCTTCGTACACAATCAGAACATGGAAAAAAATACCCATTAATCAATCCATGATTAAAACACCAACGTTTTATGGTTCAACTTCACTTACCCATCATACACTGACAAGTATACCTTTTGTTTCTCCTGATTTTCAAACATCAATTGTTGTTGTTGTTGTTGTTTTTAACTTTTGAGTTTTCTTGCCATCTATACAATCATCTTTAATACAAAATTCCGTTCGGAGATCATTACCAATTGAGGGTAATTAGGAACTTAACAATTGAGGTCGACCATCTCCACAAAATAAAATTATTTTGTGTTAATTCAAACCTAGGATAACAGCACCAGTAATGGCCACAGTTAACACATTACCATAGTTTTCTCAATCTTCTTGGACTTCAGTGCTAAATGTATTAGGTAAAATCAATGGGCAATTACAACACTACTTTCAGAATAGATCACTTTTCTAAAAGTAGCCGAATTTTAATTGTTCTATTTCTGATTAATTCAAATTACAAGAATGCTAATGAATACAATTGCAATGCCAAAATTAATCAGATTCATTCAGTTTATACTTCAAGCGTACAGTAAACTTTGATCGAATCCTTACCATAAGAAAGTATAAGCATTTTGCAATCTTCAAGCCAGTGAGAAACCGTCAATTCCGTTTTGAAATGTTTTTCATCAAACTTTGCGCCTGTAAGTGCACACTACTGACGCAGTGGACACGAATGCTGCTGTTACACTACCTACCATTTTCATACAATGGAATTTTGTGTCATTTCATACTTATTTTCAAAAGCAAAAAGCATGAGTTTTCTAAAGTACCAACCTTTTCGTAGTATTTATAGTAAGTTGCTATGCTCGGGGCCGTTGTCTTGGCTCCCTGCACGGAAACGCAGTGGACTCCCTGGGAGCCCTCCCGCCGCTCGCGAGGTGACACGAGCAGGCACCAAAAACGAGACCGACTACGCACTTTGTTATAGCCGCAACACTGCGTCTAACGAAAGGGCGGCAGCGCGGTGGGTAACCCGTTTCATGGAAATGTACTGCCTTTCTGACGTTCCCCTTCGATAAGGACAACTTGCATTAGGCTTACATGAAATGGCTTTAATTTTTGTTACCAACAGGTACTGTTTCTTTAAGAAAGAAAAACAGCCTTTTATTTTAAAATATTTTTTTTATATTTTTCTCCAGCTTAAACCTGCAACAGGCTGAGGTAACTCAGTGCATCCAAAGATGTTACTGCAATGACTCTGACCCGGAGGTCGTAGGGTTCAGGCCCCGGTGGTGGCAGGATTTTCGATACTAGCTAGCTAGATAGGTAGATCGAATTCAGCCTCTGCGCTGAATGGACGAGAATTCTAGCGGTCGGCTGCTCCAATCGGTAGTTTTCCGTTTCCTCAAGGCGAACGCCGGAGCAGTACCGGAATAACCAGGCCACGGACCGCATGTAATCTTTCTTTCCTCTTCCTTGAACCATTCTCGCCTCATACTTACATGCACTACCCCACAT
>BOPP01000038.1:9513752-9555073 GCA_017312745.1 Gryllus bimaculatus | reverse complement strand
GGGCTGATGGGGAGGGGGGGAATCCAGATTCCTGGATGAGAAAATCAAGGTGCAGGCCGGCGGTCTTACCATTCAGGAGAGGAACAACGCCACCTTATGTGATAAAAATAACAGTACACCTACGGGACTAATGACTATCTCAGTTGACGCGTCTGAAAACATGATATAATCAAATAAGCCTGCGCCTTTATTTGGCTCGTCTATAGCAAGTTAAAGTTGAGTTACATACTGAAAAAAGACAGGAATAACTTTTTAGGGAAAAGAAGGTAAAAAAATGGATAAATCAAATGATCTATCCATTTCATATATCCAATCCATAAAGACTGATCTTAATTTTGAGACTACCAAGAAGATGTAGGTGCCAAAGTGAAGCTCTCAAATGCCCAATGATAACAAAACTAGTTTGCATTTCTTTGTGTAAATAAAACATTGAAAACATTCGTATCCATCACTGCATATTCTGACGCCAACTTACCCCAAAGACCTGAGCCAACCAACTCCACAAGTGGTGCTGGTTGACACAGGTTCGCTTGATTATTAACGATCCTAAAAGTTTGACAATATTCCTGAATTAAAAACATTCCCTCAGATAACCAAAATAAATGTAATTTCCACTCATACATTCAAAATTATCCAAACTACATCGCAATTACGAAAACTTCACAACAACTACTATCTGGTGTCAGCCAGCTGCAGTCTTTCCTTCTATTGTTTAGAATAATTCTCTAAATGGGATTCATTTTTAGTTGCAATTATCGCTAGGTAAACTCAAAGTAATCGCGAGGATAAAATTCAACTAGAAGTATTTGTAATTTTTGACTTCGTAAGTTCTACACAGCGTATTCAAGGAAATAAAAAGCAATTATCATTTAGACTATCTGATGAAAACAGTACATAAATGTATAACTCAATTGCCTATTTAATACAAGAATTCTTGTAAGGTACATCCGTCAAAAACAAAACAACAACACAACACCAACGTTCACCTTAATATTTACTAGCGAATAACTCCTTACGGTTTTTGCCTCGGAGAAAATCCACTCACACTCGTAGAACATCTTTTGGGGCATTTTCAGATTTCTTTGCAGCCTGTGTCACATCGGAATTTCACAAGCACAAATGTCGCTTTTTTGGGCTGTGACAGCAGTTCAGGAAACGAGGCGTCGTCGCTGGTAAAATGAAAAGGTCATTTGAGGATATGCCCTCCACTCAATGAAGACTCCCTCAACTTCCTGAAGCTATCACGGCCGACGTGGACATAACTGCGCCGCTCCGATTCAATACCAGGTTGAAATCACGCGCACCCCAATTCCATAGATTCACAAAATGGCGTTTCTTGACGTTCGTATCTAAACAAAATATATCTCTCCGGTGCCATTTATCAATGTGCTTTCAGGTTCCTCTCATCATTAGCAGAAACTACAAACAAAAGAAACTACTAAATGCGCTTAAAAACCGTAGGATAGTAACGAACCTTGTTTCTACAAACTAACGGACTTTTGTTAATTATATTGTACACAACAAACTGGTGTTGAAATTTTACACCGGAAATGGCTAGCTCGGCACACGATTCGTAAACAGTCATTACGTTTTTGTTGAGTGATTGAAATATAATATTTTCATCTAATACTAGAAGCAATATCTTTTCACGCAGATCAACATTAACATCTTTATGGGACTTGATTGAGGTTTAGACTCGAAATACACACGTACAATTACGATATAGTGTGTTATGCGTATATTTTTCTGTCATTGAATGTTCTATGGATTATAAGTTCCCCGTTTAACATACTGCGGAAAATGTTCTCGGTATACTTGTTCGCGATGTTATTCAAGATTTTTTTTATGCAGGTGAAATCCAACTGCCAATTTCAACAGACCTATAAAATATAAGTTCTGAAACGATATACTCGCCTGCAACATAAACATTATAGGAGTTTACTTCGCAGAGTAGCAGCAAGCCAAATTAGTAACGCAGGTGAATTCAAGTATTTATACATAAAAATGATGGAGGGAGGATCATAATGTTATATTATTAGAATACATTAAGAATAAGCTCCCGTGTTAGCATTGCGTATCACGTTCTTCACTGTGATTAATTCTTAATGCGACTAACTGAATGCGGAGATTAGCATGACAGTGTTGCTTACACAAAGTTGTTTTTTTTTCTTGCTTCCGAGCTTTCGAGTGACATGGAAGGCTCTAGATTACCCCTTGGCGTTTAATACGCATGTACACAGAAAAGGCTACGCACGTACATAGGAAAGGCGTCCCCTTAAACCAAGGACGTCGGAATTAATTCAAGGCCAAAACCACAAAATGAAGCAAGGTTTGGTAAAAATATCAGGGTAGTGGATCACCTACGAATCAAGTGATTGAGACCAGATACATATCAACGGAAAACGATTGTTTTGAACACTACTTCTGGCGTATATTATCTTCGTAGTTCGTGTTACTATGTTACATAACATGTACGCAAATCCTCGCCGAAGTTTAATGGTTTATTCCGACAGAAAAACATGCATGCACATCTCTTCATAATAAATCCTTTTATGTAGTATATTTATTTTCTGAGCAAATCTCCCGAAAAAGAGCAGTTTCTCAAATTACAGCATTCTTTTAATTTAGATATTACAGTGAATGTACTTACGCGGAATACGTTTTCATCACGAACACCAATATATTTAACCAATATAATTAACAAAACCACAACTAGATATGAAATAAAAACTAGTACTCTAGGGTACAGTAACAATGATGCACAAATTCTTACAAATACTAACATGAACACTGCCACAAATTATTCACCCATGTGCGGAGAATTCACTAAAGTTAACATAAAATTATTTACGGACTACTTGTTGAAGGAATCATGGGATAAAGTTTATAACGCTGTTGACACAAATGAAAAATATAATCTATTTTTCTCAAAACTTTAATTTCACTTTAAAGCATGCTTTCCTCTCAAAAAGAGAAAAGTAAATATTTCACGGATACTATAATACTTGGATCACGCAAGGTAATAGAACATTGTGTAAAAACAAACGTACGCTTTACTTTATTTCTAAACATCATAACGTATCACCCGGTTTCCATGTCTACTTTCGAGAATACAAAAGAATTTTAATAAAAGTAATAGTTCAGGCACAAATAATGAAAAATAATCATGATATTTTAAATGCTAGTAACAAAACTAAAGCAATGTGGAATATAGTAAAAAAATACGATCACATCATCTCGTTACTTAGTAGCGAATGGTGTTTTAAAGCATAATGAAGGAGAAGCCAGTAGTCCGGAAAAAGTGGCAAATATCTTCAACAAACACTTTTTTAGAATTGTGGCTATTCTCACGAAAGGACTAAAACCGTAAAATTCAACATCACTACACCCAATAAATTTTCGACACGACTTTTATTTCCGAAACTACGTCTAACGAAATCTTACGAATAGTCAGTAAAATTAAAAAAAAAAAATTCATCTGGTTTAGATGAATTTCCGGATTGTTTATTGAAAACTTGAGTACCTGCCTGCTACATTGCGCAATGCCTCCAACACAAAAATATTTTTTCGGCAAAAGTCAGTCACAGAGTTTTATTGATTATACGATTTTACAATTTGATAATAAGGAATTTTCATCTACCAAAACCTTTGTTCTGTTGCCAACCTCTTTATAATCTAAATAAATTCAGCTACAACTCCAAGAGAATTTCGGCTACAACCTCACATTAGAAGACCTACAATTAAAATTAAAAAACAAACAAATGAACTTTCTTCAAACAATACTCCGAAAGCTATCTTCTTCAATCGCAAGAACACAGAATCATACCCAACTAGGTAAAAACAGCTACCTTCCAACAACATCGCCCGTCTTTTCCCGATGTAGGAGATTTCATCATCTACCGTCCCACCCCCTTGCCAACTGGACGGCACAGAAGTCCTTGGGCGATTCAATCCTCAGTGCTAATCAAGGGGAAGATAAATCGATCCCGATCGAGCGAGCGAGCGCGGGCATAAAACACCGGAGCGGAACGACGCGTCGGCCGAGCGGGCGTGCATATCCCAGCGGCGGGGCCCTGGGGGTCGCCGCGCTAATAGGGCGGAGCAAGGTGAGCGCGCCGCGCGGCCCTTCACGGGCGCGCGCATTGGGTTTCCGGCGCGGCGCGTCCTTCTGCGAGCGCCTTTGAAGGCGCGCGGCTCGCACGCGTCGATGCTGGGCGGCGGCGGCGGCGGCGGCGGCGGTGGGCACGACGGTGGAAACGTTCGAGGAGAGGTGGGAAGGGTGGCGCAGGCGGCGGCGGCGACGGTGACAATGGAGGACGGGGTGGAATGTGACACGCAGGCGATGGAGGTGTCAGTGGAAATAGTGAAGTAGTTGTGGGAGGAAAGAGGGGGAGGTGGCAACAGTGGAAATTGTTGGAGAGGAGAGGGGAGGCGGGTTCAGTGGAAGAGGTGGAAGAGGGGTGGAAGGGAGGAGGCGACGGCGACAGTGAAAATGGTTGGTGGGAGGGGAATGGAGGCTGCAGTCGCTTTGGGGACGGCGGTGGAAATGGTGAGGGAGAGGTGGAAGGTCTGGGAAGGAGAGGCGACGATAGGGATGACGATAGAAACGTTCGAGGAGAGGTGAGAAGAGAGGGGGAGGCGACAGTGAAAATGGTGAAGGAGGGATAGGTCTGTCGATAATGATGGAGAGGATTAGGGGGCGTAGAAAGAAAGAAAGAAAGAAAGAAAGAAAGAGAGAGAGAGAGAGAGAGAGAGAGAGAGAGAGAGAGAGAGAGAGAGAGAGAGAAAGGTGGGAAGGGAGGTGACAGGGGCCAGGTGTGGGTGCAAACGGTCGGAAAAGTGGAAGGCGGGGGGCAGTGGCGATGCCTACAAGGTGGGTGCAGGTGAGGCAGCCAAACATAAACTCAAAATTAATTTTGGGAACATATCTTTCAAATTGTAAAGAAACAAACTTCTGACACAGACGCAACCCCGAACTTCACAATTATTGACTGTTGCCTCTGTGTCTCGTGTTCATCTCATTTCTTTCGGACAAGACTCAAGCTAGTGGGAGGAGAGTTAATTCTCAAAGAAATACATTTTCTTTTCAAACTGGAACTCAAGTATGACGTGATTTTAGAAACTCTGAAGAGAAAATACATCTGCGAAGTTATAAAATAATAATAGAAACTAGTAAGATACATAATTTGATTGTTTTTATTTGAAAGAATTGTTAAGATTTCATTGTTCTAAACTAAACGCTAAACAATTCAAAATTGGTTACAACATGTCAAGGTGACCAATGTTATCAAGATCCTTATTACCTGGAAAGTTGCTAGAACACATTTTATATCCGATGACCTACAAGCTTTTATAAATATTCGGGAGTTAAGGAAATAATCTGATGAATCACTAACCTTCCCGATAATAACCTGGGCCTTATTAACAAAGATAAGGAGTTCTGAATTTGATAGAATGTGACATATCATAATATTACAATATTGTGAGTATAAAAAATTAATTACTGCGACGTTTTGATATAATTTGCAGTAATAAACTGCAAGGTCAAAACTTTTGGCAAAATTATACCCTCGTCTATTCCTTGCAAAATTACAGGAAAACTACCGTTAAGCACTATCGATTATTCTTAAATATAAATACCTAACGGCGATGAAAAATTGGGGGCCCTGATTGGAGGGGATGGTCCGTCCATGGAAGGAGGGGGAGGAGACGGAAGAGAAGCAATTGGTACTCCGGCCCTCGGCCCACCGACAGAAGGGACCCAAACCAGGTGGATCCTAGCGGACAGAGCCCCAGCCGGTAATACAAACCTCTACACTTAACTACGCGTAACAAATAAGAATTCGAAATCTTGGGTAATACTAAAGTACATGTATCCATCCTCGCCAAACTTTGACAGTTTGTTCCTTCAGAATCACATACATGCACAACTCTTCATAATAAACTTCACGCTATATAAAACCATATCAAATTAAATACACTATATTGAATGAGTCTGAAGCATCTCGGCGATAAGTAATAGCGGCCGAGACAACCAGCGCAGGGACTGTTAATTCGCGCACGCATGTACTTGCATAAGAAGCCGTGGAAGGGGGCGGGGCGGGGGCGGGGCTGTTGCGCGGAGCGGAGCGAATGCGGCGCTCACGGAGATGAGACGGGCGTGCGCTTTGCATCACGAGCGCGTGAGACGGCACGCACGCCCACTCACGCCTGCCACCCCACGCACTCAATGCACCGCAACGCACGCGGAAACGCACGCATTTTGTCAACTTCAGCCTCGTAAGTGTTACGATTAACGTTGTGCGTACTAGAATATTATAAAATGGACCGAAATCAAACAGGTTCAATGTGAAAATCGCAAGTAATGGGACACAATGTTTCACCTCTATTTGACGTTTCACCAGAAAATTGCTGTAATCGAAAATACACGGTGAGTGAACGATACGAGTTTTGTTTTGTTGTGGATTATACCTCAATTTGTATTGTTTATAAATTGAGTATAATGTCAATTACAGACACAGACACAAGTATCTGATAAAAAGTGAAATAGAGTTGAAAGTTTGCGTACTATTATTTGGGATCTCTCTTTCAGTCTCCTCTAACTGGGTAATTGTTTGAAATATTTCAACATCTTAATGTAAACTTCATGACATCTTACTAATACATTCTGATTCTAAAACAATATTATAGCAAGTAAATTGAGTCAGTTGTTTTTAGAATGAAATTGGCTAAACAAAAATGGAATTCAAATAGAATGGTATCAAATTCTCGCTGAAACAAGGTCTTTCGATTAAAAATAAAATACCCAAGCGTTAGAAACTAGAATTATCAAATCTTTATAGTACTTTAATGCTAAATTATATTAACAAAATATACCTAGTAAATATACCAAAGCTATGGTCTGGCATTTAATTTCATTACTGCCAGTTTTCAAATAAGATTGCATACGCAGTTTTGGCATTTGGCTTTGGCCACTCAAGTGCTCGAATTTCACAAGACTCATGTCAGGAGATTGTAGTTTATAGTATCCTAAAATTGGTAGGCACACACCCCAATGCCTGAAACAAGTCAAAATTTGTAAATAGTGCAAAATGGGTTTATAGAGTTTTAAACTACATTTATTCTCCTTCACATAGGTAAAAATATAACAGAGGCCAATAAATTTCTTGTCTCCTGGTTGCAGAAAAGAATGATTTGACATCAAACAGGAGATGAATTTTTTCGGGGCGTTTCCTTTCGAAATAAAAAATTTCGAAAAGGTTCCATCTAAATAGCAATACAACTTTGCCAATGAAATAAGTTTGATATGTTTAGAAAAACAGTAATTTATGCACCAAGGGCGTTATAAGTGTTCTAATGATCGAGCGGCGATAAAACGCCCAAGGGCCTTTGACACAAAGACGTTTTCTTTCGCCCGAGATCATTAGAACCGGTTAACGTCCGTGGTACATACATAATTTTATTTTTTACCTAATTTGATTGATTCAGATTTACTTCTTTACCAATTAACTAGATGTTAACTTGACTCGGTTTGTCTTTTCATATTTCCCTCCGTATGAGAACATGTAGTATCATTCAAGCTCAGTAAAAAAAAAAAAAAAAATACTTTAATTCTTTAGTAATACATTATTGCTGGTTATTGTTTTCTATATGGCGCTCGAAATGCATTGCATCTCGATCGAATGGATCGAAGTTACCAGAGAAATATGAAAATAATTGCATGAAGCTACAAGTTCTCTTATGGAAAGGATATTAAGGAAGGGAAATAGGAGACAAACCGAGTGACGTTAACACTAGCTAACTAATAAAAAAGTAAATTTGAATCATTACAATTAGGTGGAAAAATAAAATCATGTGTGTACCAAGGGCTTTAACTGGTTATAATGATCAAGCTGTGACAAAAAGCACGAGGGCCTTACAACGCCCTTGAAGAAGCAATAACAAATATTTTACTTTGTTTTAAGCCCTTCTAATCCAAAGGTATATATTTTACATTTCCAAATATTTACGTTTGAAATTTCAACTACAGTATTAGAGATCACAGGATAGAACACATATAAGATATTTCACATAATACAGATTCGTAAACGCCCAGACTCGTGAAGACTGACCCGAGCGATATCATCAGCGACATAGACGACAGCAGAGTACCAAGAGTACAGATTCGAAACGGACACAGCGCAGTTTACGGAACCACAGTTTCCCCAGTTTGGACGAAGCGACCTCGCACA
The DNA here is from genome assembly GCA_017312745.1 of Gryllus bimaculatus. Lineage (NCBI taxonomy): Eukaryota > Metazoa > Arthropoda > Insecta > Orthoptera > Gryllidae > Gryllus > Gryllus bimaculatus. The sequence continues at coordinate 9,546,842 of BOPP01000038.1, read as the reverse complement.
GCCGCTGCTTAACACACGGCGAGCCTAGACCGACAAGGCTGCGATACTTTCTCCGACAAGCAATTACGAAAAATAGAACTTTCAGCCAGCAGATCCGTGTAAAGTGTCACACGCACACTCTTTATTGTCTCAATAAATGATGATTCTCATCGTCAGTTGAGTTAATTTGCGTTGGCGAAGAACTTTCGGCTTGATTTCGTTAAGAGAAATCGTGAAATTCATATTTAATACACATGATGACATTGATAGTATTCAGAAGCCTCTGAACAAGCTGGAGTGCTTCAGTGTCAAACCAAAATCCTGAAATATGTATATAATCTATTAGTATAACGCTCTTGAACGTTGAACGAAAACTCCTTACAATAAAAATGCATTTGTTCCTAAAACACTCCACGAACCAACCTGTATATTACAAGCAATGAACTCAGCAATGAACTCAGCAGTGAGATATCCTTTAAAATAAATTTCTTATGTCACTAACTGGAACAACTTAATTATCTACTCAAATATAATTAATTTGTCTAATGCACTATAATTTCGTTTAAATTTAATTATTGATCTAGCGGAAGGTCACAGATTTGTTGACAGTAGATAATGGAAAAGGTACGGATTATTTAAACACTTGTATTCTAACTCTTCTTCTAAAAAAAACTTATATTAAATTGCTAAACCCTGACATTATATAATCAATGTAAGGGAATAAAAGCGCTAACAAAGAAATCATTTTTAAAAAGGAATACTTGCAAACTCCCTATAGAACAAAGTTCATTCAGAACCGATTCGGCAGCGGCAGCATGTTGCGTCTACATAATCCCATGTAATTTATTTTTTTAAGTCCAGCTAGAGACCGAAACCAACAAGAAAATTCGCACTCAAAACACGTAGTTTATGGGGAGCACGCAGGACGGGGGAGGGGGGGGGGCAACCTGCAGAGGGTTACGCCCACGGAAGGCACACGTGTCCGCTATACATGGGCATCGCCTTAAAAGTGCTGCAAAAGAGAAAGCCAACTGTTGTGAGGCTGTCGATCGTGGAAATCTGTGGAATCGAGGAGCATCCGAACGCATTACGGCAACTCTTTAGGCGCTTTCTCTGCGTGGAGAAGTTCAGAGACAAGCGTTAGATTAGCAGATAAGGAAACACCGCCGTTACCGAAAACATCGCATATCTTCAAGATTCCGAGAGATGTCTACAATGTCGTACCGGCGAAAAGGACGGCGATGCACGCACATCTGTGAGATACGCATATTTCAATGATGTATGACTGAAATTAAGATGAAATGTTTAATTGCAAGTTGCGTAAACTAAAAATGTGTTTTCTACATTATGGTTATTTGAAATTTTGTCTTACGCAAAACACTTGAGAAATAGTGTATAGTACATAGAAATACGGAAGAAGTAGTCATCCAACGATGATCTCTCACAAAGTACCAAAACTCTATATCTTAAATCTATTGAAACGTATTTACTCATGGCTATTTTTTAAAAAGTTCATTGTTTCACTCTTTGGGTGTCTTTCCGGCAGTTTCTGTGGTTGGTATTTTAAAATCTTGATGAAAAGTAATACACTTTAAGTATCTCAAACTTTGCATAGAAGCTCTGGAAATAATGTTGTTGTTGTTGTTGTTGTTGTTTTTGGGGGGGGCTGTATTTTTAAGCTGTGCTTTTTGCGTGAAATGCCTATGATACACAAGAGAATAAGAGTGATATTACAAATTGAAGGAACATGAGCGATACTGGCGACGTTTTACATAGAATTTACACATTAACCATTCATCATAATTTAAAACAATTTGTAAAAAATTAAAATAAACCTAAACAATAATTGTCTACATTAAAATAATGTATAATAACTTACGTGCAAGTTCAATCATTAAAGTTAGTAAGAATAAATGTTTTATTTACGAAAATGTGAAAGGTGCACGAAATGCTAAAGAGCATTGTAGTAAGTAAAAACTCATATTAACTAAAACAGATTTGCACTATGTCAATTACATTTACTTGTGGAGAGTTATGAAGCTCTTTTGATTAAATTTCTGTTCTCAGACATTCGCATTAACTACTAGGACAATTAGTTTATTCATGATCGTTCGCTAACATTAACGTGCATTACTTTTCTTAGCTTTACAGAGATTAACATATTTACAATAACGTATTGTTTTATTAATGATCTGTCAAGAGCTTGCAGTACATAATTCTTTATTGCATGAGTGAGGTTAACATATGAACTGACAATGCAATTAGCTGCATACAACATTTGGAATTACAGTGTCCAAAGATGATTTCTGCGTTAGAATGACAGCGAAGACTCTATACAAAAAATGTCATAAAGTGAAATATTATGAGTACGAAGAAAAATAAGTTGAGGAAAATTTCATGATGAGACTTGCCGTCGACAAGATGGGCTTATGAAAAGTTTAAATGAAAGTATTTAATCATACATTAATTTTAAGTCTGCATCCTGTTTAGTAAAGCAATAATTCAGAGAATCGTCAACGGAACGAAGCAGAGTACATTTTTGCATTAAGCGAATTTTCATTTTCAAAGATTTATTGTTACGTTTATCATAACACAACTCTATTTAAAATTGTTTCTAATTTGCAAATGTCAGTTGTAGAATCATAGATCAAATGCTGGACGGACACACTTTAAATGAGAAAGGTGTTAGAATTATCGAAAAAGTAATAGCTTCAGTATTTCTACCATAACGACTTACCTCACGCAACTTATAATGGAAATGTTTAGAGGTCAGTGCTCTCGGAATTTTTATTATTACCTTTTCGTTCCATGAGCATATATCATAGGGGAGATTAAAAAGATCTGTCCTCAACAGCAAAGTTCGAAAACTCGTAGTTTAAAAAAATGGCCCTAGTTGGCTTTTTCCGGCTTGATTAAGTTCTTTGACGTTTTTATTATTTTGCCATTTCAAGGACAGTTTACATCGTATTATGTTAGTAATGTAGGTAAATATTGTATCATAAAATACTAAGTTGTGCATCCCGTGTTCTAATAAACGTAGCAATTATTACTAATAATTATTTTTGCCAGACATTATTTGTATTTCGTTAGTTCATCTTATATCGCACATGTAGATACTACACTCTCTATTTAGCGAAAACTATTTAGAAATAATCTGTCTCTTGAGTTTTGTTTTCAAGTGTCTTCACTATATATTCATTTCTCACGAAATGAGGGGAACGATGCCTGGTACCTAACGGAATAACCATGCCTGTTGTCTCTGTCATTGTTAACCAGGGGGGCACTCTTTTTGGCCCAAATTCCTTGTTTTTAGCACTTCATTTTCATTTTATAATCTTCAGGATTTGTAGATAAATTCACTATATTTAAATAAAATATTAAATAAAACATCGCTCGGATTCCTGTTAATAATTTGCAGGTCTCGGATTCCGCCGTTATAAGACTAAACTAAAGAGTTGTTTTGTCACCAAATAAAAATATAAATAAAAAACTGCACGGTGTTAATGATTGTAAAGAAATAATTTAACAAGTTTAGAATGTTTCAGATTTTCTAAGATTCTTTATATTCCCCGATTTCTTTTCAGGTCAATAGGGTTCTTAAATTTTTCGCTTGTTTTACCAGAAAGTGACCACCCTGGCGACTTCATTGAGAGTGGCCTCGAGGCGTGACTCCGCCTGGGAGGTCGTACGCCAGACCGGAAGCATGCAGCGCCGGCGCTTTCCCGGCGGGCCATCGCCGTCGCCGTCGCCTGGGCCAACGGCCGCCGAATTTACAACGTGTTTGGAGCGACGACCTGTCGGCGGTGACGGCGGCGGCGGCTTCGCGACGCAGAGTCGATTTCGGCAGCTGTCGCTCGCCGCGTGCCTCGACCTTTCGGCAGGTCGAGAGGTCGCTTTCTGCTGGGCGATGTTCACCTGTACTAGTATCCTCGTTGCCTCGATTCTGAATCGTGTCTGTAACTTCAGGTCTTATTGCTGAAAATTCTGCCACCGATATCCAGTTTCAACCAAATGGAAGAAAGAGGCAATGTGGTCAGGCATCGTCAAGAAAATGGCCCCTATGACCCCGGATATGAGAAGTCTCCAACACGACATTCCGGTTTAATAAAGTACAACTAAATATGGCGTAAGATATTTTAATCAATGTTCTATTAGTGTATACATTCCTAGATTAGATGTGCAAGAAACGTATTTATTATCATAAATATATCATAAGGTATCCATTTAAGGTTTAATTCATACCTGACATTTTCCTGTCCTGAAATGCAGAAATACGAGGTATACAAAATGCCAGAAGAATTTCCAACACCGTCTACTAGAGCCACTCCTTCCAGAAAGTAAATATTGAACTGAAGGTATAACACTCATCGTTACACCACACCACCGAATTGCCAATGTAATATAAACTACGGAATCGTAGATTTCTCAATCACAAATTTGGGCACCACGCGTGACAGTTTCGCAGGACCATTTCTTCTGACAAAAACATTTTATTTTTATCCAATACTGCTCAAAAAAGGGGGGTATTCTTTATCAAGAAGATGCAGAATTTCTTCCGGTTCTCATAAATTTTGAAACACTTTGGATTTTTCTGAACAAAACATCTGTTGACCACTTTCCAGGGTAGCAGTCACTTTGGTTCTCTGAACTTTCCTAAAATGAATGTTTCTCTTTCAGTATAGTGTACATCACACACCAACGTTGAATGTTGAACACGTTGATTACCTCAGTACGGAAATCACATTTGCTTAAAGAACGATTTTTCTTCTCCGTATTTCATGAAAAAATGTCGACCCTAGAAACAAAGTTATCTCATGTTCTGTAAAGAAGCGTTTAACTGTCAGAACTAACAAATTCTTGCCCAAGACAAAATATAAGTATCTTTCATGATACTATTTTTCATTTCTATATTAAACATTCCGTCATTTTAGTGATATATTATATTCCTAGTTCGTGAGAAATACTCAGGTTCACTCTAAAACACAGCAAATACATTGTAGAGAGTACGCAAGTTCCACGTAATTATTTACTTCAATTATCCATTATTGTTTGCAGTCTACACAGCAGTAATATTGACGTTTGCAGTATTCCTTAAGGGCGAAACGTTTATTTACAGAAACAATTGAAATTTTGCTTCTTTAGCAAACAAGAGAAATTGTCTAAGAATAGAAGAATTGTCTAAGAAGTTGTAATTTCTTTCACATGGAAATGTACAAATAAAAACAATGATAAAATTAATTTTCAATTTTCTTAATTTTCAATAACAAGCCATAAATAGGTCATATTGTCAAACATCCGAGCATCTCAAAAAGTCCATCCATATTTACATAAATTAATACGCACATCAGAGCACCAGTTCCATCACTACTCTCGACACAGTTTCTTGATACTAACAACAGCAAAAACACAAAAATAGGCTAAAACAGCCACGCAATTCGAACGAGAGCCGAGCCGAAACAGCCAACGCAATTCGGCAAGCCAAGTAAGTCACAAAGCCAGCGAATGATTTACTAATAAAAGACGCAAGTCACCTTTGCACAACGGCACCGAGACAGCTGAGTGGAGAAAAACAATTTCGTCGGAACGCAGGCAGAGTTCGTTCGGCGCCGCGCACATTCAGGTTTGCGCCATTTCGTCCTCATGAAGACCCGCGCTGGGGCTACCGTGGCTGTGTGTGTGCGTGCGCGCGCGTGTGTGTGTTGTATGTGTGTGCGTGGGGGGGGAGCATCGTCCGTTTCGTCATCATCGCACTGGCCGAGGCGCCGCGATGAGTGACGTTCGCGGAAGGCCTCTCGGCGGCACACAGTGGGAAATAGCCTCCCGCAACGACGCTTTGATTCAAAGACTGGAAGACCGGAAGGAAGGGCACAGGTGGCCAAATTATGGTTAATCGGCTTTTAACCTAATTATTTATAATGATTGTTTATTAAGATAAATGTATTACAGTGGAGGTTTACGATTGTTTTAATACCTAAACTGCTTTTCTTTAGCTTTTATTAATATCTTTACTCTTTCAGGTTTTCTTATATTTTATTAATATCTTTTCTCTTTCTACTTTCTACGAGTTTTTTTTACAACTACCCCCAATGACTCACATCTCGATCAGGTTTTCGTCCTGTATCCCTGATCCTGGAGAAAATGCTGAGATAGCCCCTTGTTTTGCTTCTGGACATAAATGTAAGTTCAAATTAACTTCTCCCCATAGCACGTCATATACAGATTTTAACTGTTTTGACGTAAATAAATAAATAAAACTATTTTGAATATTTGGGCTACGTTTGTATCAGCAATTCATTCAAAACATGTGGGTCATCACTGATTAAATACTTATATTCACAACATTAAAAAAATTCTCATTAGATAGTGTATGTAGAACTGCAAAAACGTATCTGATATTTAACAGTCATTGCAGTTGATATACAATTGAACATTCTTAAAAATGCTAAAACTTACCTCAGGACACTCCATATTCATCTCGGAACAATTTTATCTGGGCTAATGTGAATATTGAACACAGAACTGTAAAAAAAAAGTTGACATATGAGTCTGCTTACAATGCAGACTGTCTATCGTTCGATATGATCCCGATGTCCTCCTAGTAACAATTAACATTTAATAGAAGGAATATTACGCTAAATTGTATGGTGTAGAGAATAATATTAAATTATCCTATAAAACGGAATAATAAACGGAAATAATCATTAGTACTTCCTATTTCACACACAGACAGGCCATCAACGCCTGTACCGTGGACGCAGGGCCTCCCCCTTCTTCCCATACCCTTTTTCGACGAAGTGAGCATCAATGTTTAAAAGCGTGGATGCTTTTTGACGGATGTATTACCATCATCAATGTTTTAATTTCGAACTTCGATTGGTAACATCGATGTTTTATGATCTATGGCACATCCCTATAAGGAAATACTACCCCTCAACAGTTTCGTTGATTTAATGCATTTCAAACACATTGATTTTCATCTTCATATTCATTCCCGTATTCTTAGTCATCTCCCCCTGTTTATCTTCTTGGCCATCTGCTTGCTTATCTTCTTGGCCATCTCCCAGCTCATCTCCTTGCTCATCTCGGCGATCTCCCTGCTCAGCTTCACGGTCACATTCCTGCTCATCTTCTACGAGAACTTGGTAATATTCCTCATCTTCTTGGCATCCTTATCTTCGTCTTCTTTAGGCATTTAATGAAGAAGTAAGTAATGCTGACCGGAGTCTCCTTCTTATGGTCACTCGATAGCTCTCTTTCAACTATGAACTCTGAACTTTCTTCTACCCAGTCCAGGCAGTAAAAGGGTGGGTTTCCTAGGTAACGAGATCTTTTCTTCTTCCAAAAGTCAATACTGTGAGTATTTTTTGTCTACAGGGAGACAAATGATTCAGGGATCGCTATCTTTAATTCGCTAATTTAATAAATTCGCCAGTTTTATGTCATTAATGATTATGTTCTCTTGGAAATTAGAAGCTTAAGATTAGGAACTTAACAATGTGGTACATAATTTCAATTATTCTCAAAAATGGCTGCACATTTCCCCAAAAAATATCTTACTTGGTATTCCAATGAAAGAACCAATTTTAATGTTTTAATGAAAAATGGCGCAATAACTAGTGGTCACAAATGCAGTATCATAAATCCTGCAGTCGGAGTGTGTGGAAGATGGGAACCTAGAGCGGTAAAAATTGGCGGCTTTCAAGCGGAACAGAAGAATATTGAAGCTTTTTTCATCCTCGTCGCATTACTTCAGCTGTGTACTATCAGCACCATTCGGGATAACCTAAAGCAGTGACTTCCTGGTAAAGAAAAATCCAGACCAAGAGTTAGTAAGCTGAGTTCACTTGGAAAAGCCTTGATTACATCATTAATATATCCAACAGCTTGAGTTGTTTATCTGAAATAGTTTTGATCAAATTTGTACGTCACTTTTCTCTGCTTTTAGGGATTTTTTAAAAAAAAAATAAAGACAATTTTATTGATAATTCTTGGCACAGATTTAGCTCATCCAAATCCGCCCCCTAGAAATTAGTAATAACAATATGTTTGCCACGAATTCTCGGCAGCCGGCCCACTGCGCGGCGGCGCCAAGAGAAGCCGAAGAAAGCTGACGAGCGGAGCGCACCTGCCCGACGCTTCTGTGCCGGCCGGGCAGCCGGGGTCACGCACCGCCTGTGCGTGCCCGATGAGCACACGCCGCCGTGCCGGAGAAAAGAACGCCGCCGAAACGAAAAGGTCCTAAACGAAAAGGTCCGAAAAGGTATGAAGATTTGGGCTTCATCGACCTCTTTACGTTTTCGCCAGCATATTCAGCATCAATAATCATGACACGTAAAGGGTGGCGACTCACTTCCCGGAACGAGTTTCCTTGACTTTCCAAGTGCATTTACAATTTTTTTTCACTAATAAAATTTGTAGAGTATTTCGTACTAATTTCTAAAAAAATTGATGCAAGACAGATACTAATTTGTCGGTTCTTCAATTTCATCGCAATGAAGTAAACATCTTAAAAAAATTCTCAACAAATAAATATTGAGCGACATTTTGCTGCCCTAGCTTTTCATGCCAGCCGTTAAATTTCTAAGCAAAAGAGTGTTTGTTTCTAATAATTATAATTTCTGTAATGCTGCGAACACGGTTAAGGAATTAAGAGAAAAAGCAAGAAAGTGAGATTTTCGTGATTCAATTTTCGTTATTAGCTATTAATAAAATAACACCAATGAAAATTCTGAAAAGACAATAGGAAGACTAATGTGTTTCAAAGACGAATTTTAATTTTTTTTAAATGAAGTATATTTTCCCTCATAAAGAGCTTGATTTTGTAATGAAAAATATTTGTAATCGAACGTTTCATCTCACGCAGAATTATGAATGAAGCCATTTGTCCCGTAAATGCCGTAACCTCGATTTGCCATTGACACGCACATACTGCTTGCATCCTTTCTGTTGTTGATTCCTAGCAGTGAAGTCAATGTGTTTGCAGTTTAGAAGTGAAGCCATGACTTGGAACGAGTTCAAATACAAGTCGCGTGTAAAATGTTACGATTTATCAACGTAATGAATTCTACATTCACATATCAGGTTTAAGGTTACTTTTCAGATTATCCTATGGTAATCCAGGCAAAAAGTTAAATGAAGACTCTCATTGACTGACTTGCTACCTTTTTTTCATGACCAAGATTTGTTCGCCTTCTTTGCCTAGCATGTAAGATATACGTGGAGAAATTTAACACGACGCCATTGCATTTCACTAGTGCGATAATATATAATATTCAATTAGTCCATAGCACAGTAATATAAATTCATATAAAAAACAGAGCCATTTATTCTACATAAAAGTTACGTTTATAAGTAATGTAAAGTAACAAAAGTTTAACACAACTACTTTCTACGTGCATATTTAAATAACGTTATCATAATTACATTCCAAGAAATGCATTTTCAATCTAAAACCTCTAAATGCATTCGCATATCATACAACTAGAAGTAGTAAATAGACGTTAGTCTCAGACGGATGCAGTTTGACAATCTGGGAAACAAAAGAAAGTCATATTGGACTACGGTTTTGGAAGAGGTTGTCTGGAAGGCGTTTACTAGCGAGCCAACTGCAAACGAACGCATTAACTAATTTTGCACATGGGCATATCCAGCATTTATGATGCCAGCAATACTCAAGCAGTAGCTCCCCCCGGCAAACCCAGCAGTAGCTGCCAAATCGGCCCCATGTAATCTCTCTCCACGTATACGAGTACGCAAGTTAGTGTGGGCACAAATTATACTTCGATATTTTAAAGTAACCGATGACATTAGGCCACAAGCCTCATTGACAAGGACGTTCGCGAATTAATTAAAAATATTTACAGGTGTAACAATGACCTAATGTCATCGGCCACTACAGAAAAATCGAAGTTACCTGCTCTTCAAAACTACTCTCTTACAGTTCTACAATCCCTCCCTTTCTCTCACATTCACCTTCGCACCTACTTGACGATCATTTCGCTTCAGAAAACACTTCTGTAAGGGCAAACTTTGAGCGCGACACGGTGGGTGTAGATGGGGCGCGCTAGAAACGCGTCAGCGGACGCTCCGAGGAGTCGGCACGCGTAGCTCACGCGCGTTCCGATTACTGCGCGAAGTTACGTTTCTCCTCAACGGACAACCGGTTCTTTTACGGATTAAGCTCGCGCTCCTGCCCCATTCCCTCGTCTCCCATTCCATAAATTATTCATAAACAGTCTCTTTTCCACGCCGGAGACTTCCCGGACGCAATGCTTTCATAAAGGCGCAGCGATTTCAATAACTAGTTTGGAGGACAAGCAGCGAGACAATTATCTTACACACATACAAGGAACAACTAGTTGAAAGTGAAAAGTAATCGAATTAAATATGAGCACGAAATCTGCTTGCCTCGTATAAAAGATTTTGAAGTAGGTGTCGTACATTATCATTAATTAATGATTTAGAATTCTGAATGATTCTTCGTACAGACTTGAAGGAGAGAATCGGTTGATAAATCCAGTTATCATGCGGAGTTTATTAAAGGCGATTGGGTGCGACGAAATCTGACATATTTTAGAGTTAGTTTCTGGAGTAGGTTAGACAGCAATTTGAAGAAAATATCAAAGCAACGACTGAATTATGCCTTTAATAAATTATTAGTGTGACTAATACATATTATATACATTTTCTTGCGTGGATTAAATAGTCTTAATATGCTGAGAAATCTAATCTAGTATCATCGAGTTGTGCAGGCCTCGTATTCTAAATTAAGTTCATTTATTCGACACGCAATGTGAACAAGCAATTTTCCCTATTCCCTATATAATATTCTAAGCTAAAGAAAGAGGATGATTTTGTTATAATTTGATTATAAGAGGTCTTCGAAAAAAAGTACAAGTGCTACAGGTGGACACGAAATTAACTCCAAGGGCGCATGATACAACATTAAGCCAACATAAGCACGAGCATTGGAATCCATAACACCTAGTTATAGTGCACAATTCGGAATCGATGCGTCAAATGATTATGAATCCGCAGGGGGGGGGGGGACAAATCGTTCGAAATCTCCAAATCTGTGTAGAATTAAGCTAACTATTTGATTTGTTGTGAAATTTAATCACGCCGAATTAGTTAATGGTGTTGGATAACAAAAGACAACAATATTAAAAACCAAAATATTTACCTTCGCACAAACTGTATCTATTTATATATCTATCGATTTACTGATTAGCTTAGCTTTGAGCCTCCGGTGGGTATATTCATGTTAAAACTGTAATTTATATTATGCTAATTGACAATAAAAATATATTATAAACATTATATATCCCATCCTCAGGTCCAGAAAGAGTTTGCAATACACAACTGTGAATTCTACATGAAAAAAATCGAAAGAAATACATTTTTCAAGTGTTGATTTTTCATTACAATATTAGATATAAAAATAGTCAATGAAGTCTTCATGATTCGTGCGGAGCCGGAAAGCGAGAAGCGTTTCACCATCATATTTTTCTTGAACCTCCCTCTCGTCTTTCTAGAGCTCTTCTAAGAATAATCGTGAAAGATGCGACTAAAAATAGTGTCAACAATTTGCGTGGTTGTCTGCGCCCAGCGGACGTTTAATGCATAAGACTGAGCATGTGCTCTTGATCCCCCTTATAGGCCATTCGTATTTCTACAACATTGTTTATTAATTTATAAATATTTATCAAATAATTAATAGTTACTTTTACAGCACTCATAAATAAATGACTGACACACATAATTATCTCTTTTAGCTATTTCTCACAGCTAGGAACATAACTTTTTATTAATTGTTGTTAAATTAATTAAATTAATACGAGTATTTTATTACGGAATTAGTATTAATTTAAAAAAAATTATGTATTGTATTTTCATATTAATTTCGATTACTATTCAGGGTGGTTACGTTAATGTCATGGTGGCCGCTCATTTCCTGGAACAAATTTACCTGACAATTCCCAGTTCTTTTTTTGTTTTTGTTTTTTTGAAACTTTCCTGGCGAGATTTTTAATTTCACACTATGTAATGAAAATATTGAAGCCGGCCGGTAACTAATTAATCAGATATCTGATCTCGCCACAATAAAGTACATCACTTCCCAAATACAAATTCAACAAAAAATAATGTACGAATGTTTTTAAAGATTAACATCGCTTTATTAGCTTCTGAAAATGTTCCCCTTGCTTCTAACGTTTCTTCTACAAATTCAGTGATTTTTCCAGAGCAATAAAATTCCTTGATTTTTATCACGGTTTTCCATCTTCTCCAAAAAGTGCCGAGGGGGGGGGGAGCTGTAATTTGGAGAAGCCATTAATCGGACCTTGGCTCGGCGCTCCGCCGATTGGGCCGACGGCCGCAAGGGCGCCCGTGACCCGGCCCCTCACCTCATGTCCGCACGCTCAGGCGGTCCCATCCATCACGCCACGCCGCGCCGCGTTCGCGACTCTCTCGTCTATCGACAGGTCTTGCACGGTGACGCACGGGAAGATACGGGGCCCTGATGGACGGAATGGGCTTTTGCCTTCTTTGGCGCAGTCGCCGCCAATCCATCCGCTTTTGCACGGGAGGGGGGGGGGGACAAAGGAACAAAACAGCAGCCACTATCGCACGGCGCAATCGCTTCTAGCTAGTCTCATTAGCTGGGTTAAATGTACGCTAGTCGTCTTTCGCTGCCGCTGTTAACAGAATCTGGGACGTTCGACAAGGATTTTATGAATACAAAAGCGGTACATTTCTCATTCCAGCTACTTCGCTTTCTACAGTTCAATTAACTACTTCTAAATAAGGAATACTCCTATTATTAAATCCAAATGACATTAAGCTTGTCTACAATGTGATCGATGCATCTTCCTACGAGCTAATATTGTGATTCATTTTATCTACATACACACAGTTTTATCTCCATAATTAAGCGCATGTCCGGTCCATCTATTTAACTACAAATATAGAACACTACTTACGGGCTGCTGGAGACATGAATATATGGGACATCCGAGAAAGTGCTCTAAGAAAAAATGTTTAATATAAAATTTATTCTCGCAGACAAAGCATGTGAAAAAGAGAATGTAAAATTAACATAAACCAAAACCTCAGATCATTCGCATGAAACAATGAAGGGATGCCAATGACATCACACTCTACATCAACAGGAGCAATCAATATCAATATTGGATTTGTATATTTTGAGATTTGCAACTGCACCCGAACAAATACACTTCATCCCAATATGAGGGGAACTTGTACCCGCTCTTACTTCATCACTTAAATTTCTCAACAGCTTTTGTTAAAATCTAACTTACCCTTTTCAATTCTCTATTATATTAAACTATAGAAAACAGTAACGGCACTCAAGCGATGGTTTGCAATCATCAAACACAACAGCTCATCAAGAGCTGTGTTTTCAATAAAGTGTTTCCAATAAAAACAGGAAGAGCTCCAAACGCGAAATGTCAACAAGTCAAATATCAACAATTCGAACGTCGTAAGGGATTCCACCTTTCTCAGGCAGACCAGCAAAAAAAAACAAAAAAAAAAAACATTAACGCAAACGCATAGAAGAAAATCTTCCATGGCGCATGCGCTAAAATTTGATTGACAGCAATTCGATCTTAATCGCCATCGTCCGCAGCGGTGCAATATCACCGCTATAACTTCCATCGTGCAATGTGTCGCCACGCATACGATATCGGTGACAGTTGATGCGGCACACGTAGGCTAGGGATTCAAGGGCAAAATGAATCTATTATTTTATCTGTACTTTGACTGCGCCAGCCGTCGTTTAAAATACATTCTGCCGCTGAAAGAAATATTACTTACCAAGTTCTTTGGTTTTCGATAATTTATTCATTCATTGATGATTAGGGACTCTTCAACTAAGAAAGTTGTTTAGGCACATGAATGATCTACTGAATAGATGAAAGCGATAACGTTTTTGAAGAAATTACTGACTGAGAGGGAGGGGGAATTGGAGAAGCCCAAGAAAAAAATCGTGAGCTCGCTTTATCCCCCACAAATTGCAAATGAATTGACCGGGAATTGAACCCGAACAGTTGGACGACCCGACTGACAATCCCTCAGCAACAGAACGCCGATCGCATGTCATCAATTTGCGCCTTACATAGCACACAAACCACGCACGGAGTGTTGGTAGCAGAAGTTTCCCTTACGACTCAAAAGACAGAGCCATCCGCCCCATCAAGGTAGTTTACCCGGCCGCTGGCACATATATTGAAAGGCATTTGCCGGGAACGGCGCCGCGCACTAGCCGACCCCCCACGGTGCCTTGTTGGCGGCGACACACTAAGCAGACGATCTCTCTGCGAAGGCCACCCGAGCAGCAACAACCGAATAAGGATCAAAGGGTCTACAATTTTCCCCTCTGCCGTTTTGTTACTATACTCACCAAGTCACAAATGAATATCCGACATACTGTTTGTTCTTGCTACAACACTCACATTAAACCCTCTAATGTTTTAAATATCTAAACCTGGGATATATCAATGACTGAAAAATATTTTAGAATATTTCCAAATACAGATGTAAGAGTATGCTTGCAGTTAATTTGAAAACAAAATTGGTATTTTTTTGACTTACTGAACGGTAATAAATAAGAACTGCGGCAAATGTTGACTCACTTCTGTTTCTGAAATTTTGTTAGAAAGTCTGACGATAATTGTCTACGTTTAAGATTTAGCTAATTGTCAAGTAATGATCTCCGCAATATTCTTCAAAAAAATTGTAAGCATACCGAATGAATAGATCCTACCACATGTCATGATAAATTAAATATTGAAAATGTTTATCATCCGATACATTATTTAACTCGTAAATACGTTTATATTGCATCAAATATCGTATATTTGTATGCTCAAAAATTCAATTAGTATCAATATTTAAAGATAACTAACCCTTTATATAGTTACACATATTCTGATTCCATCAGAAATATTTTCAAAAGAACAAGAAATAATTTCCTTGTTCCACAATGTCCGGGAACCTCCCACGAATCTTCTAAAGATTTTCTTGAAAGGTTTTTCTCGACCTTTACACATCCTCAGAACGTCATTTTAAAATGGTGTCATATCGCAACGAAAGTTGAATACAGCTGTTAATTTTTCAGCGCCGAACATACTTGAATTTTCCACCATTGTCTAAAATCGAAAATGTTTTTAACGTTTACCCAAAAATCAATTCTCGCGGGGAGGATTTTCGAAAGTTATGAAGACTTTCTGAAAGTATTAGATAATCAATATTTCTACTCAGAAAAAAAGCTTCCAATTTAAAAAAAGAAAACGAAATGTATTAATTAAAGTGTGTTAAATGATTGACATCGACGTTGTGGAAGGAAGCAAAGTTTACAGAAAGCAGGAAGTCAATTACGTTCAAATTTATGAAATGAACTATTGCGAGCACGAGAACATTGGTCATAACACTTTTTTTCTCCTGAAAGACAGCTATGCGAAATGTTTCATTGTCGAAAGTGCTTTACACCACAGAACGAAGCGATTCTTGCAATGGTACTTCGAAAACACTTAAAATATTTTTAAGTAAAGAAAGAACAACAGAGAGTTAGTTCCAAGCGGACTGTTGGCCGTTTTTACAAGTTACTTACAGCATACTTTCACAACGATCTCATCACAATAAGGAAGGGGAGCTGTTTAGATAATTATTACTAGTACTTAGCATCTTCAAAGGATCGTTTCTCATCCTTATTTTTTTACGACTCTTGTTTGTTTTTCGCTACGCTCATACTATTAGCTCGGGTAAATATTTACTGTAGGAAACCCGGTAACTGTTAGTGTTTCGGAAACAATCCTTTAGGTAACAGCAAGAACGAGCCAGACGGTTAAATATTTAGATTCAGACGCAGTGCTGCAACGGCACTTCTTTCAAAGTGGACGCTTGCTTTTGAATTTTAAATATCCCCACGCTCTTGTAGGACTGATTACTAAAATGAACTCTATTTCTTTCTCAATCATCACAGAGGCGATTACAATTCAGTAGTAGGGTAGCTATTTCCAATGGGTTGACACTGGATTTACATTGTATGTTTGTTACAAGACATGGATTTACATTGAAATTAAGCATCATTTTAAATGAAATTCTTTCTCTTGGATTGATAAGTTATATACAAATTTGAACGATTACATAAAATATTGAAAATTGTCGCAGAATAGAGTTTATTACTCACATTTTCTGAAACATTTATTTCCAGCGTTCATTATATGTCTTTTCAATTTATAGATAATTAATACGATTATGATAATGGATATGTAAACAATTACTTCCACAAGCATTACAAAATCAAGCAAATCTTAAACATAAATACAAGGCAAGTCTATGAAATAGTGATGCGACACTTTTCTCTGAATACTCACAAAACAGGATCAAAAAAGTTTGCAAATCACGTATAATTTACAGGCAAACAATATTAAATGAACAATTCGATTCAGGGTACCAAAATTACAGTAAATATTTACAAATAGAGGAAATGATACATCATTGGCTATAAAGAAATAATACGATTTAATATATTTATCATCTCACACTAAATCAACAAGAGAACTAGTGTACGAACATTTCACCATTCTATTAAATATTATTGAAATGTCATGGAATCTTAAAACTGGCTAGAACTCCCCCCCCCACACACACACACAAAAATATTGAGCCTACTATTAGCCAACTTGTTTGTAAGTTATATAATAAAAATTGCAAACACAGTGTAATGTCATAATAATCATATAAAATACATATATTAAAATGCAATTTAGAATTTCGGGAAAGCAAGAAACAAAGTGAATAGGACATGGTGCTATGGCAAAAAAAATTATCGTAATCGTCATTGTGTTTATGATCTTTGAAGTAATACATTTGGTCCCTAACCACAAATTTCATATCTTTCCAGTTTCTTATCGTGTTCTTTTTCATTTTTTAAAAACCATTTGAAAAAAAAACAACAACTTATTGCCTAATTTTAGGAAACAATATGTATGCAGACACACATGGCTGTCCAACAATTATCGAGCAGATACACTTCATTGCAAACGTAACCAGTCAAACATTAACGAAACTGATCTCGCAACGATATGACTCTCGACACCACGAAAAAAAAAAATGTCGTCTGGGCGAAACCTCCATAAACGGAGCCCCACTACTCTCGCGACAAGAAAATTCGCGGATTTCCGACAGCTGCCGCCGCCGCCACCGCCACCTCCACCGCCTCGGGTGCCGAACAGCGTCGCGATTGGCTTCGCACCGCTGCCCACGCTCGCAAACACACCGCACCAAACACACACACACACACACACACACGTGTGTGTGTGTGTCTCTCCTCCGGCGGCACCGCACGCGCGCGCGACGTCTGTTACGTCACCGAAACCGGTAGACGTGCACGGAGGAGAGGGCGACTTTCAAATGGGAATGGGCAAAAACTGCGCGTAGCGTCGCGTCGCGTCAGTTCGCGGCGCATGTGTGCCCGGCGTAATCAGGAAGCCAAAGGAGCACAGACACCGAGTGCCGCCGCATTACCTTATTTTGCACCGTAAACCTCGCCCACGTAACCGTTCTCAATATGCACGAAATACAGGGGGGATCAGGAATGCTATGGACAGGCTTCGCGAGAATGAGGGAGTCAATAAACATACTCGTTGATGGATGATGCTGTCGTCACATAACGGGTGGACACTAGAGCTTTATCTTAACATCGCATCACTCAGGAAATATGGTGATTAACAACGAGTAGAACCTAACAATCAAAAGATATTTTCTTTACTTCTTCATTGCGATGTACATTTGAATTTTCATTTGTGCAGATATTGTGTGAACTGTATATTCTGTCTCCTGTAACCCTTCAATACGGAATGCCGCCTTGAGAAATGTTTACCTATATTCACGAGAATCCGTGTCTAGACTTCAAGGGATTTCCGTCTGTGCAGCGGGAAGCTGTGCAGTCACGGAGGAATGCCATGGGGCACCAAGTACCGTGGCTCACAGCCGGAGACGCAAACAGTCTCTTCACCTTCACCCACATTGAAATGTTATCGCACCCAAACCTAATCTCTGCATTGAATGGTTAATAGTATTAATACATTTTTACTTTACACACTTCACATTCTGCAATAATTACACGAACCCGTGACTAAAAATGTAACGGTGCAATATTTAAGTTGAGAATATTTGAGATTTTAAGAATAATAAACATTAGCACAAACGGTAGGAAATGGCGTGGTGTTTACGACATTGATATCATTATAGAAATAAATACGAGGCATTGTTGTTTCGCATTTATTGCTGGGTAAAGCTTATGCAGCTGTTGTGCGGCCATCTTCAGTGGTACAAAAATAAGAATTTTGTTTCGCTGCAATGCTGTATTCAACAATAAATACTTACGACACAACAATGCCTCCTCATATTTATATAATTAACACAAACATGTTAAGCGAAGTAATCAAAATAAAACACGCTGAGCCAGAATTTGCTGAAAAATCCGCCCGAGTTGTTTATACGCCTCGGGATCCCCGATGAACGCCACAATCCGGACCCACCCAGCAGCGACTACCAGAAGAATGGCGCCACAAGAGCGTACACGTTTACGACGATCTGTACGTCCGGCGAGCAAGCGGGTCGCAATACACGCCGCCGCTGCCACCGCCGCCAGGCTTCTCACAGCCTAAACTCGGTCGCGCGCCGCACAATGCGAGGGGCTGACGCAAAACGCCGCGCTCCGTCGTCCCGCGCGAACGATCCCAACCTGCAGAAGAATCGAGCGCGTCTCGCAACGCGCGCCCTCCGCCCGCCGCCGACAGCTTTATGGCTCATCACGCGGCTGACGCCCGGCGCCGACTTTGCATCACGGCGCCCCCGCGCGGTTCCCGGGGCAGCGATACGCCACTGCGCAAGCCACTTCGAATGAACAACCGATGTTGCGGCGCCGGTGAGTTGTACTCGTTTCTGTGTCGGAGAGCATTGTCAATACTCTTCGAACTTTGGAACTTTATAACATGTTTGTTTAAGCCCACGTTTCGATGCTCGTTTTATCGTTGTCAGTGCTACACACACAATATCAATTGATAAGTTATATAAAATTGACTATTCTTGTAATTATAGTCTTCTATTGCCTTTTCTCGAAAGAACAGTTCCCTATAAAATTTTAGACAGTAGAAGTTTTAGTTTATTTATTGGTCTCCTTTATCAGGGTATTAATTACACAACAGTTTTGCAACAATGAACCTAAAAAACGTAATCGTTAAGATATATACTACATTAACACACTTTAAGTGTCTGAAATAACGTTTTCTAATTATAGTTTTCATTCATATTTATTGGTAAAACGTTTAATAATTTATATCTGTTGTAGTCTGATTAAGAGGCCCAACGCCGCATCTCCCCGAAAAGTTGTCAAACATTACTTTTAGAACTGACAATGTTATTGAAATAATATAATACAAGACTATGCCCTAGAATTTGTTTTCTTTTCTTTTTTTAAATATCAAGTCTGTCATTAAACCTGATAGCTATATATTTTCTGAGAACGTACAAGGAATCTCACTCTATACATCGGCGGTGTCGTGAAGTATCTGTATAAATAAAATGTCACCTACAAATATAGACTTTCCGAAATATTTTTTCCCCTTTCTCAAAACCGATAAATTTGTTAATGCGATATTTTTCTTGTGTGCTAAAACATTAAAAGCTATTACAACTGTATGCCAATTTTTGGAAACATTGAACATGAAATTGCAATATTTTAATAGTATTCGTCAGTGTAACAAAATATCTCAATGAAGAAACTTTCTTTTTTAAACATGACATTCCATTATGAGAATATTGCGTTGAGCGACTTTCATTGCACAGTAGATCTAGGACGATAGCACTCTAGGACGATATATTCTACATGTGAACGTTGGTGTCAGACGTACGTCTGGCTATACAACGCATTAATATTAGAAAATTAACGGCTTATTTGTAATTTTCTTTCATATTTTCGCGCATTTGAATAAAAACTGATTCACCTAAATATAATTTTATTTTATGAAATACATACTCCATACGAACAATGGACTTTCATTATATTGCAAAATTTGAAGAGGTAAAACAAATGGTTTCGAGAAGCCTATAAGAAACCGTGGGAAATATTGACTTCAATGCTCTTGCAATTTACGTTAACGTAGAGACTATAGAAAAGGAAATAAATTTATCAACGCATTTTCAAATCCACACTCCTAAATGTTTCACGTAACCTCTAAAGCCGACGAATCAATGAACTCGCAAATAATTTCAGCAACGACCAACTTCTCAGCGTCGACAATTACATACTATTTCAACTGGCACATGTGGCGACGTAAGGCACGCTGCACGGCATCAAGCCCCGGGGGCCGCCGCCTGCCCCTGCTCCGGTTAACGGCTTGTAATGATGGTTGCATTTATAATGAATGACTCTGAAAAGCTGGTTGGGGTGTATTCTAGGTCGAGTGAGCGTTAATAACTTAGCACTGGGGCGAGAACTCGCGATTCCTTTGCAGTTACGCGCAAATCCTTTTCCGCAACTGCGCCAAATTATTTTGCGTTGGCTTGAATTATATAACGTCGACTGGTGTAATGTAGCACTATGTCTATTGCAATTATTATTGCTCATATTACCCTAATTTATCTTTACTTTCGAGGCCTCAGAGTGAAAGTATCGAGTATACTACATATCAAAGAGGGCTATAAGAAACAGTTTTTTTAAGTTGTTTTTTTTTCTTTTTAACAAAATAGGATTTATGAAATAAGCAGTACTACGTCATTAGCAGAAAATATGATATAACAATACGAACTTGTAAGGACTTCACCGTTATATTAAACGTTAATAGCAGTGATGACAAGAATGCGCTCTCGAGGTGAAAAAAGGTATCCTTATCCGAAGTACTCGCACAGTTCTTCTGTCTTGAAAATTTTGAATGGAATGCCTGAATGGAATAAAAGTACATTGGTAACAATTAGCTATGAAGCCTCCGTAAGTTACATCACTATTGTACATCGAACCAGATATTATTAAGTCATTCCACTTTATTCAAAACGTCGAATATGTCAAACATAAACTTCCATGTAGGCAACCAATTAAAATGGCTCAAGAAGAATTGAATAATCTTTATCGTAATTCAAGTACATTGGTCCGTGGCTGTATCTGGAAACGATGAGTGATTTAATTATACGCGATATTAATGATTTGATAAAGAAAATAATTAGAAGGCAATGGAACGAGACAGAGGAAATAAAAGAACCAGCTTTGTCCGTATCAAATCCTACATGGATCGACCGGGCTCTGAAGCCCGGTATTCATAAGTTGAAAGTTACAAATGTAGCGCGAATTCAACTTATTTCAAGGCGGAACTTCCTTGGGGATCCTTTTCCGTGTCCTAGGGCAGGCGCGGACACGGTCCTATGTAGTGGTCACTCGGCGCCCAGCGACGGGCGCCCTTGGGTGGGGACCTGCCAGTCCGCAGCGCTTCAGATGTGACGTTGGCATTGGAAAGGGTGGGATCGGTGCTTGCACACTTTAGACATTAAAAGCACGAAACCCATTTCCACCGACCGGCAAGGCACGGGGCCGCTCGGCTCGTCTTCATCAAATAATACTATTACTGTGAATATTAGTCTGGAACCATCAGGATCTTTTCCAAAAGCAATACAATCCATTTGATTTGGCTTATCTTCAGACCCTACATTAAAGTATAGGAACAGAGTAACATTTTCATGAACAAATGTAGGGCCAACCCACAAAACTACTAGTTCTACAGCACTTAACGTACAAAACTTAAATCTTCCTATGAGTATCAATAAATGCAAGCCTATGTATTACACATGTCTTAATATCTGACATGTGTTACATGTTAAAAGACGCGTATCTGACGTGACACATGTTAAAAGACGCGTATGAACTTAGAATTTTTTAAAACTCTCCCTTGATATTAATAATGTGTCATTCAGTATTCGTGACTACATTGAAACCAGTGAAGAATGATTATAGTGCGTGACACCCGATACACTAGCGCTCGTTAGCCCCTTGCAGCGCTCGTTAGTCCGAATTCCTCAAAAAGCATGTCAAACCCCAAGGCCACTGCCCCCACCACGCTTCCGCTCGACTCCACCGGATTTAATTATCGGGAAAGCATTCCGGGTGGTCCGTTCCGTTGCACTGACAAGAGCCCCCTCCCCTAATGGGTGGCATGTAAATAAATACCACACAAAACATTTCGGCCGGTGGATATAAATTCCTTGCTTAGGTCAGGTACCCAGAGTTTTAAAACTACTAAGTCAACATCTAAGTTCGAAACAAAAGAAAGCGGGGGGGACCGATTGGCATCCGTTTTGTGCCAAAGGAAGTACGTTAACAAATTTAAAATCGTTGTGATAAGTATGATAATGAATCGGTGAAACAAGAAAAAGAGCAACGCGAATTCGCTTTGGAACGGAGAAAATAGGAAAGATGATGACCAAGTAAAAACACTGCGCGAACAGAGTACACAAGCCAAGACAGAAACACTGAACCCGTTTGGACAGCAAAACAAATTGGAAATTCGGTGTGCAAGTAGCAGTTGAGCCTCGGAACCTGTTCGCTGACATCGACCTTCACATGCTCTCTGCAGATCCATGGCATGAAAATAATAGGAGTTTCCCTCACCCGTTACGAATCGCCCGCTTGGAATGATTAAGATAGACTTATAAGTAGCAGCGGGGCGACACCTCACGCCGTCATAGCAAACATTACTCACGGAACACGTGAAAAGAATAGGAAAGTTGAAGTGCAAGTGGCAGCTGCACGCGAGCGCCATACGCCCACCAAGGGAACCTCACTCAACCCACTTAGCATCCCACACCCAACCCAAATAGGCAAGTTGATGAGCTAGCAGCGGAGTCCTAGTACTACACACCGATCAGGGCAGGTTCACACAGCCTACTACGAATCCATCGCATGGAAAATAAAGGCAAAACGTTCCACAAGTAACAGTGGCGGTCAAGCACTGCGAAGCAAGGAAGCCTCATTCATCCACTTCGGATTGCCCAGACAGGAAAGTTGAGCGCTAGAAACGACGCGCCAGCACTGTAGGTCGACCAGGGGAGGTTCACACAGCCCACTACGTGGCGATCGCATGGAAAGTGTAAGCACCTCGTTCCACAATAACAGCGACGGTCAAGCATTGCCAACCAAAGAAGGTTCACTCACCCATTTCGGATTCCACAGGTAAAGTTGAGCACTAGGAACATACGCCAACACTTTACGTCGACCAGAGGAGGTTCACTCACCCCAACGCTCATCGATCGCATGGAAATAATAAGAAATTTGATGCGCAAGAACGAGAGGTAGCTAGTACCGCGCGCCAAGGGAGCATCGCCACCCCGTAATGGATTACCAGCTGCGAACTAATAGGAAGTCGAGCGCCAGGAGCGGTGCACAAGCACTGTAAGCCGACCAGGGGAGATTCACACAGCTCACAACGTATCGATCGCAAATAATAGGAAAGAAATAATAGGAAAGTTGATGCGCAAGTACCATAGGCAAGCTAGTACCGCTAAACAAGCAAGCCTCATTCTCTCAGTTACGGATGGCCCGCTTGGAACGAATAGGAAAGTTGATGCAGTTCAAGTAATAATAGTGCGGCGTGCAGGGGGAGCCTTACTCGCCCCGGGCACAAGCGTGGCGCTGCCAACGCATGTAAAGTTAATGTGCAAGTACCAAAGGTGGGCTGGGATCGCGAACCGTGTGAGCCTCTCCCACTTCGGATCTCCCAGTTAGGAATATCGATGCGCTAGCAGCGACTCCCAAGCACTGTACGTCAACCAGGGGAAGCTTCACTCGCCCCATCGCACATCGATCGCATGGAAATAACAGGAAAGTTGATACGCAAGCACCAGCAGTAGACTAGCACCGTCAGCCAAGAGAGCATCTCATATCCCGTTACGGATGGCCCGCTTGGAACGAATAGGAAAGTTGATGCAGTTCAAGTAGCAGAGGGGGAGCGTTACTCACCCCGCGCGATCGCGCGGCGCCGCCCTCCGCCGCCAACGGCTGCGTGGGAAACAATGCGGCGCGCCGCAACTCACCTGCAAGAAAAAAGAGCGATTATGATAATGCCAACGCATAATTCGCGCTATAAGGCGCAGCTCGCGTTGAATTAATAGGTAAAACAGTCATTCATTCCATCCGCCATTAATTCACTATGGAACGGCTTTATTTAACAAAGATCCCCCTCGCCATTTTGTTTCGCCGGGAATGCCGCCCCGCCCTCTTTAACACACAGCACTTTCAACATGCGAGTGCGGGGCGATAAATTGCGAGAAATTAATTACGTTGCGGAGAGCCCAGACTCGATTGTGTGGTACTAACATTACTGCGAACATGGTACTGTTCATTGTAATCGCCTTAAGTTTATTGCATTTTAAAAGGAACAACCGTTCGACAAGTTAAACCATTCAATGAGAACTTACTGGTCGGTGTATGGCTAACAACGACCGGTAGTACGAATGCAAAGTGGGGACGATGGGTGCACAATCGAAGTTCCTTTCCGACACAAAATTGGTTGCTACTACAATGTATTATGCAGATGTACGGTGTTTAGTTATGTTCGCATTTGGAAAATTAGCAAAAGAACTCGTATTTATGTGCGTTCACAATTTGAAATATAAGATGATACGTGACCATAAAATCATCTTTATGAAAAACCAATTGACTTCCGTCAGCGAGTTAAAGAGAGTAGGAGACCAGTAAGAGAAAATATAAAACTCTCTATTCTCTAAAGAGATATGAACCAGTTGCATTTGTTCCGGGGAAAGCATGTCCAACTAATTTTCAACACCATTCAAGACTTTTCTGGCATTAACTATCTATGAACTGACGAGTTTCCGTGTTGCTTCGCAGATAATGCAATGAAAAAAATATTCGCACACGTTCTATATTTCAACGCAAATGCATCTTCACAGGCAGTTTTAACACGTACGATCGGATGGTACACACTTGAAGTAATCAGCTCACCAAGTTGCAGTGTTTTCTTCTTTCATTTGAAAGGGATTCCTACAGACAAATAACAATCCCATAGGGGCATTATAAATATGAGATCTAAAAGATTTCTTTACAATATTCCATACAATTCTCCTATCACAACGGTATCCTATTTTTTAACTTACGTATACATAAAAACTCTTAGACAAAAAAAGGAACTTCTCCCTGTCTCTGAACATGGCAAGCTAGCCATGAGATAACTGAGTGGGGCGAACATCAAAGAAAAAAAGGGCGCGAAACAAATTCGTCTCGCAACTTTCCGTTAACAAGCGAGGCGAAATTATGAGTACCCTACCACGACATACGATTAAAATGAGCTCGGACGAGAGCTACAAGGCAGTACGCGGGTTGTAGGGCCGGACTTCCTGAAACAACGCTCCCGGAACAGGTGAAATGCAGAAAACGCCGCAGATACGCACCTGGTTGCAGACCCTTGTAGCTTTCACTTTCTTTCTGAAATAACATGCCGAAACAGGAGAGGGTCGTGACCGTGGATGCCTCCGCTACGGGCCAGGGTCCTTTTTTGTCACGTGAATTTCGCTACGAAAGTAACGGAGACAAACTCTCAGTTCCAGCGGGTATCGCACGATATCTGCTCGTGCATCAAAGTCAATGTTGCATGAATAATCCCAAATTGCCGGGTCTATTATATTTAATAACGGTGAAATCAAAAGAAAATTGAGGATTCGGTGTTATTACAAGGTTGACAAGTTTGTACACCGAGTTTCAATTAGGACAGCTGGAAACGATAACGTGTTATTTGGAACGCATTCGAATGATTGACGAGAACCGTTGTTTCATCTTGAAGATTATAGATTCGTGGAGGATGCATAATGGCGTGTCATCAGATTTCTCCCACCACTTCATACACCCTGCAAGAACGGAGGTTGTGAGTTTACAATAAATACACAATTACATGTTAAACGCTTCTTTTAAATTTTAAAAATAATTTTAACTTTAACATCTACGACGATAAATATAATATGTTCGCGCAGAACAGTCACATAATACATGTAGATATAAATCAAATTATTAAAAGTCTTGCCATTCCCAAATTTATCACAAAAGCATATTCCATCTAGATTAGAATAATGCAAGCAAGAAGTTATGCACCAATGAAGTCATGGATACCCATAAAACAAGCACGATCAAATCCAGTAAAATGAAACAATCTACGAAAGAATCAAGCTGCGTTTTTGTCGCAACTGCACATTCATTCACCGTCATTTTTTAAAGGGCATTTTCCAAGACCACAGCGGAGTTGCAACCACAGTCTGCGCAACTGATTGCTTTGCTGTCTCCTTTGATCGTTGCCACACTGCAATCGCAAAAATGCATGGGACACGCAGATATCAAAAATGCGTACAAAAGACCAAGACTCAAATACTGAAGAAATAAAAGAAGTCATCTCCGTGAACCTAATATGTCACTTAGTATTAAGTTACTTTTTGTTTCCCATTTCTTCATTAATTACGTCAATAATACCACATCAGAGTTCCCAAAATAAAACACTTATGCCCGTCATTACATTTTGTGCATCTACAAGTTGTTACAAATGCCAACGGAGTAATATAAACATCAACGTTCTGTAAATACTAAACTTCGCTTTGTTGGAATGGTTTCATTCATCATTCAACTATTACGAACATAATTCAACTATATAAATAGGTAGGGAAAAATTCTAGAGTTCAAGAAAACGTGAGAAGATTGTATTTCTCACACACACAACGCACACAGTTTTTACCCTTTTTTGACACTATAAATCTAATCGAATCAAATTTAAGGTAAACTGGAATTACATCTTATAATCTTACACCTACAGTTGACGAAAGTATTTAATGTTTGACTATACCATTTGCAATCTTGACTTAATCTGACTATTTTTCACACGTAACTTTCCAGTTTCTTTAGAGTGGAAAACATGACCAAATCTTGACGGATTCATTCCCAACACACACTTACAAAAAAACCTAAATAATATTAAAACGTAAACATTAATAGTAATCAAATATAGTCACTAAAAAGCCATGTACAAAGGCAGTTTTCGAGTGTTGCCACGACTCAAAACTCTCTGATGTCGCCAGAGTTAGACGTCATGACCTAAACGTTTCGTTACGACGACGCACTGTAAGAAAAATGAGATCCGCCCTTCGCCTGCTTTCTGACCCAATCTGGAGCAGCGTGCGGTGGTACAGCGCAGCGCGCTTACACCACACGCAATTAGCGGAGCCATTTGTCGCCGCCATAATTTCCAGTTCCGAGCCGCAAAACTTTAAAGCCGAAGCGAGAGCGAGAGCCGACGTGGGCCGGCGTTCCGCTCCACGTGATATTCAGACAAATCTCCCGTGCGGTCGCGGCGACCGGGCGACTACGAAGGGGCGGGTCCTGCCGAGCGCGCGGGTGGGCGGGGGGACGGGCGCGCTCTCCTTTTCGCGGGTCGTTAGGAGAAAGGGCACCGCGAGACGGCGTGTCACGTTCCCGTCTTCGTTTGTGCCTGCCTTTTCAGGATGGCCAGAGTTGTAGGTTTTTTCGAATCGCAAGTTTTTTTCTTCGTCTTTATCTTCTTACGTCTTTAATTTCCCTTCTTATATCTTTACTTTATCATCTTACATCTTCATTTTACCTTCTTACATCTTTACTTTACCTTCTCATATACTCATCTTCTTACTTCACCTTCCATATTCTTTTTCTTCATGTTCTCCAGCATTTAAAGCATGCATTTTCAAGGTCTGCTGAGCACCGTGGTCAATCCGTTTCAAAGTCATGATTATTTGAAAACTTTATGTACAATTTGTGATATTAAATTCTATTAAAGGTAATTAGAAATTACATAAACAGTGAATCTCTTAAGACGTATTTGGCATGGCATGGAACCCGGTAACATATTAGAATCTGTGCCAAGAGTTAGTGACAAACCCATTAATAACTAAAAAATCCGGTTTTCCCTGTTTTTATGACTTTAGTAAATTTATTTATTTTTCAAAAATATTAGTTTTTTGTTTTCCACGTTTTCACGGCCGGTGGTCCCCCTACTCTTGCTGCCTGAGCCCGGGCGAACGTTGCGCTGGGTAGGTTGGTCCGACGGTTGGGCTGTGGTACTGGTACGGCCCGCCGCCGACCCGGTCCGGTCTTGGTTTTGGAACGTTCCGCTTTCCCCGGAAAGAGCGGAAGTGCGCGCATCTCCAATTGGATGGTCCTGGTTGTAGATGCGCTCAATGATGACCCAAGGATTCCCAATAAGCGTTGGATTGTGCAGAGTTTGAAGATTTTAGGAATTTTCTCCCTTATTAAGTACGGTAACAAGTATACTCGAATTTATACCCATGTTTTACTTATTTCCTTAAATAACATATTTTCAATACATGTCTCTATTAATATTCTTCTCTTTACTTCAATTTTCCACTAACTTTTTGTTCCCAATTCTATTATCATAAGGACCTCGTAAAGCAGCAAAACACGTTTTAACAGATTCGATCCAACGCAAGCCATTGTCCCGAAGCGTGTGACTTAGCCATCTTGGCTAAATTATCTTCTAGCATTCAAATATTTCAGAATTTGTTTATAAAACCGGTTATGGATATATATTTGATGTGGAAATTATTTCCACTCTACGAGACATTTTAGAAAAAAACTGAAGTTTGACCGCCACGAATTTGCACAATGAGATCTATGGAATAAACCAAACTCTAAAAATATAAAC
Source organism: Gryllus bimaculatus (assembly GCA_017312745.1). NCBI lineage: Eukaryota > Metazoa > Arthropoda > Insecta > Orthoptera > Gryllidae > Gryllus > Gryllus bimaculatus. The sequence continues at coordinate 9,518,103 of BOPP01000038.1, read as the reverse complement.
CATAAAATTTTATCATAAATTGTGAGTTTTTCATAGTAGATCACTATAATAAATTACATGACTAAATAAAAATAGTCACAAAACAATAAACAACTATCACGTCATACGAATAATTACTGTGTTAAATGTTTTGTCAAATTTGAAATACAAAAACTGTTCATTCAAACAAAACTCTTTAAATTATTATCAAACGGCGAAGACACTCCAAATAAAGGATCACACGTAGATGAAACTGAGAACATTAATATACTGATATTAGCTCATTTTATTTCACAAGTAACTTTCAGCTTGATCAATCACAATCTTAATGAACGCCAATGCCACGCGCGAAAAACGGATCGTGAACTGATACGCTTTCGACAGGAACACCTGTAGCATTATCTACACTCGCCAAACACATTAAAGACGAAAGTCAACTTAAGTTACGTCGAGATACTTTCACTGCTTTCGTTCTCGAATTGAGAGAAATCTCGTCGTCCGATAGAAGCACGCACCTCCCGAGCCGTGATCTATTGGGCTCGCCCCTTCCACTCACACTACACACACGCGGCATTCCTTCCATCGTCGGAATTCGGATCGCTGAGCACACTGGTCTGAATCGAAATTTCAAGGACGCAAACAAAAAAGAAGGAAAGAGTTTGGGGATAGAAGGTAATAGTCAGTGAGGTGAAAGAGAAGATTATACTCCGATTTATAGTGACACTTCATAGTCGGGAGTTTGGACGGGTAGGGGGAGACTGTCATCCAATCAGGAACTTCTAAACGACTTAAAGTTTTGGGTTTGAAGCTCCCGATTGGATGACAATCTCCCCATTTACTTCCAGCGCGTGACCTTGTGCCATTATCTTATTATTGGAGTATAGGGGGATGATATCAGCAGGTGAGACTTCTGGGGAAGAGCAGGTGGGGTATAAGTATAAAACTACTATTAAGATTTATCACTTTTGTGTAATTACTACTATTATAAATGTCACGTTTTAACATTTGCATTGCATGAAGAGATACAAATTAAAGTATAGTGAGATTAAGTAATATCAAATTACGTATTTAAAATGGTTCTGTATCCGCGGTCCTGGACTCTATAGGCGCAATAGGAAAACGTTATTTGAAAATTTTATATTTTAATAAATAAATATATATTTTAAAAAATCAAATAATTAGAATTTAAAAAGTAATGTTTTATATATGTCTGTTTACAAAAGATATCTTTAAAGGTGGACATTTCGGTGGAATAAATATCTTAGCTACTTAGAAGTGAAAATACACTCATTTTAGATTGTTTGTAACTTTTCTATCAAAATAATTTTTTGATTTTCAAAATGTATATAAAAGTTTGTACATCGCGTAAAATGCACTTTATCGTTTACAGGAATCGTGTATCTTTTATCTTTTCTGACATTGAATTATTGTAATTAAGTCATGAGCAACATGTTTTAACTGAATTAACTTTCAGTAGTAATTTATAAACACGTTAATCGGTAAATTATATTATCAATAATAATGTTTCTGTCATATAAGCTTCTTTAACTTCCCCTTTACCAAACACCCGCGTTTTAAACATTTTTTATAATATGGAGAGGGAAAATTCCATAATTTTTCACAAATGTAATTTTGACAAAATTGTAAATAAAACACGTGTTTGAAAACGTATACTATCTTCAAAAAAAGTTGTAATAATATCTTTTGTATGAAATTTGTAGTTGCAAAAACTAAAAACTAAAAAGGCGCGTTGCTCCCTTTTAAAGTCATTTAAGACCACTGTGCGGCGTTGGAAGAGGAGATACGAAACACACCTGCTGGCATTTTCAGTCGCTAGAGCGCCAGATTTTTGCCTGCCACCGCTCCGCAGAATTTATTTTTCTTATGGCATATATATTGTGGATTAGCGAAAGTTAAACGCAACTTCGACCTTTTAAAATCGCTTGGCTCCTATTTAGAACGGCGCGGCGGTTGGGCACTTCCTAGAAGAGATATGGAATACGATCTTGTCCGTAATCCCAATGTACTGAGTACTTACCATATTTCCAAAGCAGTGTTAGAACCATCTTCCCGGCTGTTGCGAGCTCAAGTATGTAATTAACGTGGAGATAGTAAGGAAATGTAAGCGTACAATGTAGGAAAAGGTTGAAATTGATTTACAGTTGAAAGAATTTTGATTATGTTGTAGTTATTTGTGATTTACTAATTTCATTATTTAGTACATACGCCTATATTTACTCTTAATATTCTGTCATACACGAAAGACTGACGCCCCATGAAGTAAGGATAATTTTACATTAGCATCGATAAAAAAGTGGTTTTCTGACATTTTATCTGGGCTTGATAGTTATAGTACCTACATAATGATATAATTATATTCAAATAAAGAAGGATGCATCGTGATTTTATTCGACTGATATGTTAGTTTCTACATTCACAAAATGTGATAATTGGCGAGTCACTAGAATGAAAGTTGAATGTTAAGGAGGATTTATTTTCACCACGCTTGTCTCAGCAAGAAAGTTTGCTCTTTAATGTAGAATGATTTCATCCCTATGTCACCTGCGTGTACATGCCAACAGCAGAAGAAGACGTAAGAAGAGTTCAGTCTATAGAGACATCAGAACTCTTAACACCACCATGCTAATGGACGCAAAAGTTCAGCAACATCGTCCAGGACCCCTTCAAACAACGAACGCCAAATGTTGTAGTACACAGAAGAAGCAGCCATAAACCACAAAACACCCTCTGTAGTCTTTCACCGCAAGCGAGTTTACGAGTACACTCACCCTACCGGCAGAGTGCGATGACCACAGCACAACAGCGCGCTACAGGGAGTTTGCATAGGAAGGAAACAAATTTATTGGATTCCAGAAAAAACACGAGGAACAGACCGGTCGGGCCATAGACCTCCCTCACCCTCCCATCGGAGTCCTTCTGACCTCCGGCACCTGCGGGAGATATAGCTGCAAAACATTTAAAAAAGAAAGGCGGCAATGCCTCGCCTTTTAAGGCTCGGCCTTGAAATTTCACTCCTCCCCCGGGCGGGTGTGAGAACGGAGTGCTGCCGGGGCGTGCTATGGCAGCGCGCGCGGGGGCGAAAATTGGAACACGGTTGATCGATCGACGCGCCGCCATTGTTTTGTGGGCTTTATTGGGGCGCAATATATCTCACTCGACTGGTGGAATACGAATTTAATGCGCACTGCTACTGAAAAAATCAAAGGAGTGTCAAGGGCTTACCCTGGATAAAACCGAGCCGTAAGATTAAGAGGCATTAGATGTTGCGTTCAAAATAAGTACCCGTTTTGCAGCAGTTAAAAAAGACAAAAATAACTGTACTTTTTCTCTGAAACACTGATCGTTCAATTTCGAAATTTTGAATGACTTTTTAAATACATCAATGATAATAGATGGTAACAAATTCAACAAAATTAACTTACATAAAAAACAACTTAGAATGTAGAGAATACTTGTGAAAAAATATCTACACTTACTACCCTTGACACTTATACGACCTGAACCTTACATCTACTAGGAAATTGAGTTGATCTCGATTATACATTGTTTTTTTTACGTTTACGGAGTGTGCTGTCCTATGTGATCACTAGGTGCCTGCAGTGGGTTAGTAAGTCTTTGGACAATGTGCGATTCATTTCTCTTATCCTTCCATCCAATTTGCCCATCCATTTCCTTAAGGGGTTCAGCGACGAATATTTAATATTTTGTGTAAACCAACAATTATTAGAAATTTAAAAGTATTTATTTACCTAGTCATTCCATTGATATCTGAGATTTCATGAAATGGTTTCCCTTGGCTCATTCTGACTACTTGTAATACATAATCATTAAATTACAAGTTACTTATTAATTCAGTAATTCATTTTCCTGGTGTTATGAGATGGCTACTTCACATTGGTGAATACAACATTTTATTATTACTTAAATGACAAATTAAATACAAATAATATTAATAATTACAAGATTTCTTCACTTTTTCACATTTTCCCTCGGAATTATTAATTTAGCATGGATAGATTCGCCATGACATCTATTTCGATATTCCGCAGTTTGTTTTTATTTCGTACAGCATAGTTGCATTTCCTAGTTCGCTAATAAAGGAGCATGTACTATTACAAAAGAAAATGTAGTTGTTGGCCGAGCGTTTGAATGTTCATGTTTTATGGACATGTAATCATGACTGCATTGCTTACTCAACAGTCTTACCGCACCTCGCCCACTGAACCAGTTGTTCATCCCCAGCGTAATGGCCGTTCCACTCGTCTTGATCTCGCGGCGTGTTGGGCGGGGCGAGCGGGCAGCGCCACGTATGACGGCGCCTATGGCCTTTGGTCGCAGGGGCGGGGCGGGG
>BOPP01000038.1:9471249-9513746 GCA_017312745.1 Gryllus bimaculatus | reverse complement strand
GGGCGGAGAGGACGGGGGCGTGGACGGGGCGGACCCGATCCGGTGGGCGCCTGCCCACCACGCTCGGCCCCCGCGACAGCCAACGGAGACCGGCTCCGCCCGCCGCTGATAGAGGCTTGCCAACGTCACTCACATGCGCGCAGATATATGGCCGGTTGGGGATACACGCGCGTGTTAATGACCGCGTGTTGATGCGTGCGCCTCGGGAGGTGCGTGGGCTCCCACGTACACGTGTACGCGCCTTCGATCGAGTGTTGTTGTTCTCTTGTGGTACGTTTCCCCCTCTCAGCGCGTATTATTAATCTAATTGGGTTCTCATGAAGGTGGTTTTGTAACTTAACGGTTGATGCGATAAATTTTCTCGGCATCGTCTGGATTTATTCTGGGGAATGTCAGAGTGGAGTGCAAAAATTATAGCTTTGTTGTGATCACCAGTTTAAGTTATGGGTCCTCGTCCTAAAACGCAGAGTTGACCTGATTTCCTGGAAATTTTGAAAAAGTGGTTTTGAAAAGGAGCAAGTTCGTGGTTATGATTGCACAATTGTATTGTGCACGTTGCGTAAAGTAATAGACTTGATTCTGAATGCTTATCGATTTTTATTGATATAATTGTGCAACAATTTTCGCCCTTTTCCAGCTGCAATAACCTTAACGTTTTTTCGGAGATATTGTTGAATAGGGAAAGAAGCTTGAACATAATTTTTCATGTAATCAGTATTATACAATTCATACTCACGTCCTGGAATATCATTAGCCGCGATTTCCTTGAGAATTCTTCCCAAAGTTAAGTGTGATCGTTACAACAAATGTGACAGTATTGACCTCTCAAGAAAACTGAAATGGAAATTATTGACTCCTTACGGTTATGCTAAATGTTTCGTTGATATTTATAAATGTTGTGAACAGACTAATGATTCAGATATTTTAATCACAAAATGAATAATCAATATGGCATTAATATGTTCATAAATCATTTTGGATGTATCAAATTTCAATATATCAACTGAAATAACATGTAAATCTGATTCACCGTTTGCTAATAAAAACTAAAGAAACCGATTAATCAGCTACATTAGAAATTGACCAGAATAATAATATAATCTCTTTAAGCAGATTTTCTTGCCTTTTTGTAAACTTGGTACGAAGAATCCCTTTCAGATTTTACGATTAGCTCCAAGTAAAGGCGCGCACAACCTAAAACACGAGAGAGGTCTTACATTTCGACCCCCCCCCTTCGAACATTTTTACAAATACAAATGTCATGTTGGTAAATAAATAAAATGGACAACAGAGATAATTAAATTATAACTTGAATGATTACTGTTACTAAAAACAATTAGTTTTATGTTGAACTATTTACATCTTTCCCAAACCTGGGGAGCATCGTCCCCAAATGTAAAACCAATTTCTTAATTATTGTCAATAGATTATTGTGATTAATGGTTCTGTTCATTTTAATTTGTAAAACGTATTACTTGTGCATAAAACAATAGTTTATCACCTAAGCTGATTATAAGGAGGCTTACAATAAATACTATTTCAAAAAGCCCCTAATTGTCAGGTAAAAAAGGAGAAAATCATGGATTCAAAATACAGCAAATTTATTTTCTCGGCTCCAGCAATGGAGCCCATTTGAAAATGTTTAGGGGACCACGGCCAAGCTGACCCCTCCCTTTGCGCATCCCTATGGTTCCAGCAACGTTTTGTTCCTCCGATCGGTGTTCTGCGTGTGTGGCCGCGAACGCCTTGCTCGTTCTGGACATGGGCCAGCGCGGCGCGCGCCACGCATTGGGGCCTGGCCGCTCGCCGGCCACCCAGCGCTGCGGGCTCTGCTTGGCGACGTCCCCGCCCTCTTCCACCTCGACCTCCGACCCACGCCGTCATTTCGCTCCTCCGCAGACCCCTCCCACACCAGCCTTCCGAGTCTTTAGCCCCTCCGCGACCCCTTCTACATCAGCCTTCCGAGTCTTTCGCTCGCTCCGTTCCCTCCCCTACCTACGCATACCAGCGCGTCCTCCCACCATCTTTTTGTCCTTCTGCACTCGCGCAAGCTCTTCATCCTCTTGGCGTCTTTTCTTCCTGTCACCCTCTCGCGCTCTTTTCGCCCTTCTGCTGTCTCGCCGTCTTTTCGTCCAGCTCCCTCGTCGTCTCTTCGTCCTTTCGCAGCCCTTTCGTCCTCCCGCTCTCCGCTGTCTTTCTTTCCTCCCCTCTTTTCCTTTCCCTCCAGCTCTTCTTTCTCTTCGTTTCTCTGTTATTGCACTGTTCATTCATTCATCTGCCATCAAAGGCATCCGCTCCCGTCCTCAGCGCACGGAACCCTCCGTGTTTCCGCTCGGATCACGGATTCTCAACGCTTTCGGCCGCGCGTCCCCGCCTCTTCCCTCCGCCCCGTTCACCTCCCGCGCGAGCTGGCTGGCTGGGCCGTCGCTGCTCCTTGCGAAAGTCGCCTCATCCCCTGCCGGCTCGTTGGCCGCTCGCCTTTCCACACGGCCACTCCGCGCATTCCGCCCTGCGGGCTTCCTTTGGTCGGTGGCGACATCCGTCATTTGATGGTGCTTTGCACGTTTTTGTGAGAGTGGTGAGCTAGCCGACGTATATAAAATACACGTTTGGTTTTAGTCATTGTAAATGAACCTTCGTGCTGTTGTGATGATGCGTGTTAATAGTGCAGTATATTCAAATGTTTAAGATGCTGTTTAAATTTCAAACTTAGGGGTTAGCGGATGCGGTAAACCGTCGCTAGCGCGTAGTTCCATTAACACGAATTTCACCTTAACACGAACAAGATTTTGCAAGGACACATTAATTGGATTATAGTACATAACACGTACACCGATTATTTTGGTGCGTTGGAATTCGTGATAACGAGGGTTCACTGTATCTTATAAGTGCAGGTGATAATGTGCTACATTTGTCACTCATTAGATTGATTTATTTTTTCAGTAAGGATTTTAAAGCGAGTATAACATTGTCATACATATTTGTCATTTTAGGTTATCTATTATAATGTTAACATAAAATTAAGAAATACAATGAACACCGTGATAGATAACACTAAAATGGCAAAATATGTATAACTATGCTCTACTCACCTTAAAATATCCAATAAGACCAACGAAAAATAACACCCCTACCCACATTGAACCTCCATCACAAGAGAATGACAGAAAGGGTACCCCTCAGAGTTTATCCCAATAGACACTTAGGCGGTCCTGGCGCATTCTGGGGTTGAGAGAGGAGGAAGGTGCTTTGTGAGAGAATGAGCCCACAGGAAGTATGAAACTAAGATCTACACATGAGTATAATGGACTTGAAAATACGAAATATACATCACAGAGTATATGAACAGTTTCCACATTTTATGTACAATTTAATATGTAACTATTTATATACATGATGTCTTTTAAGATGTAATAGCTGATTTCTAAAGTAATGTTTTTATAAAATATTTCTATGAAATGAGAAAAGAATGTAAAACAATTAACGAAATGTAACCTTTAGTTTAGTATTACTGTTAAAAATTAAAATACTTTCTGATGGGTAAAAAACTACGATAACGTCGTTGTATATAAAATTTATGAAAATGTTTTAGGAAGAATTCCACAATATTAATAGTTCAGTCTACCTCTAAGTTTCACGAGAAATTTGAGATGAACTCGTTTGTTTACTTTTCAAGCAGAAAGTAAGAGACTGAGAGGGGTTTACTACAAGGGATTGGAGTAATTTAGATTTCGTTGGTATTCCAGTCACAACCTGGAACTCTCTGATCTACCGTTTCAACGAAGGCACCTTTTATGACTATCGGGCCATTATGTAGAACACCGGAAACTCTGGTAGTATCACACACGCACTTTCGACCCGTTTCCGACTCAACCCAACACTTTCACTGCTTTTAAGATGCTCACCACATGACCCACCGTCAGCAGTAGTTCCTCTTTCGCTCGCATGTCGCGCAGCGATGGGTTCGAACAAATACCATGCAGAAAAAAAAGAAAGAAAAAATTCATGCAGATTTCCGTGCAAATAACTTCACGACAACGAAACGTCATCCAGATTCTTGTTTGCACATTTCTCTGCAGTACACAATGTGACCTTACACATCGCGTAAAGCGCGACCGAACAACAGCGTTTACCGCTGGGTGAAGCAGCGTAAGGGGACTCCGGGCGAGGTCGCCAGGGAAGAACCAGTCACCTCCGCGGCCGGCGGAACTGGACCTGACCTTAGCGCGACCCACGCCCGGCCGGCCACAGCACGCACCGCGCAGGGGGGCGCGCCATTCAAGGGAAGAGGCGTCGGCAACCAGTTCCACAAAAATCCGGAGCTGCCACCCACCTCCTTTCGCCGCCATGGAGCCAGCCCTCGCGAATTATTCGCGTTCCGTAGATGTCCCTCTGCCAACGCCACAGGATTTTATCTCATAATATTGAATTAATTTACACAAGTATCTATATGATTAGTTTCAAATATACGCATTAATTGACAGAAAACGAAGCCCCTTGGTTATATGAGAGGTGTCAATCATTTTGCTAGACATCCTCAAAGACTGGTTTTGATTGATTAGTGATTCCGGACGTGAAAACGGGTCATTAGTCCAGTAAGTTTAGAGACTTTTTTCTCGGGAGGTGGCAATGATCTTCCTTCGTTGGATGGTGAGATCCGGCGCCGACCAACCGACGGCTAGCGGGGTTTTCCTCAACCAGGTATCTCCCAAACGAGGGGCACCAGCCCAGCCGGGACAAGCTCTAAGCTGATGACCGGCAGACCGGCTGTCGACAGGCATGTGTGGTAGAGTAGTGCATGTACGTGTAAGTGTGTGTGTGTGTGTGTGTGTGTGTAAGTAAGAATAGAACAAGGAATGAGAAGGAAAAATCGCGCGCGATCCGCGGCGATTTTGTTAGGGTACCACTCTGGCATTAGCCTCGAAATGATCGGGGAAACCACGGAAAACTACCGATCAGAGTAGCCGATCGCAAGGATTCTTCTCCAGACAGCGTCAGAACTTATGTTACCCAGCTTATGTAGCTACTGTCGAAAATCCTGCCACCGTCGGGTCTCGAACTTAGGACCGCCCGGTCAGAGGCTCTGCAATTACATCAGCTCATACCCTGAGCCACCTCTCCCGGTACGAAGACTACAAAAATACAAATATTTGATTATGTCAATTCGCAACATCGCATAGCTGATGTTACGGCTATATTATCATACTCAGTGCGCCACTGCTTAGGATGTAGTTCACGTCATACGACGAGCAAGAAAGAACCTTCAGTTTTCAAGTGTGACTTTTTCAGAACAGCTAATGTTTCCTGCTCAAGAACCCGATTTTCCACATACTGGACAGCAGTATTTTTACTGCTCCAGATCACCACTTTTTTAACTACATTTGTAGGGTTAATTTTTGGAATAAATATTTCTGAATTGCCCAAAATTAATTGGCTAGAAAACTAATACCATTTAGAGAATTTTTTTTCTGCGTTCAAAGTTTTCTACCAACACCAGAAAATTAATATTTCATTGAATTAATTCTGGTAATGTAGGATACTGTAAAAACATACATACAGTTTCTGTCCGCCGTGCAGTAATACCTGGAATTCACCAACTCACATCTATGACGTTCCGAATCCAAATATGTCACTAATGTAATTACGTAATTCACTGGCCAACGTTAACATTATTTCCACAGGAACAAATTGGAAAGTTTCTAATATTTTAGATTTACCTTTTCTTGTGTAAGATATAATGCCGACTTCACTTCCACGATAATGCTACATCTGAATCTACGCACACCTTTGACCTAGCCTTAACCCGAGCGCCCGCCAAACAACATTCAGAGGCCAAGAATCGAGGGCTGGTCAGTGCCGAGCAGATCAAGGCGAACCACGCTGTAAAGTTTCTTAACGTATACTATAACACTACGTAAATGCGGGGTAATGAAGAGTATTCACACAATCTTCAGCTTTCCCTTGTGGTTACTCATAAATTGTAGTTTTCTGCATAGTCGAGAACAAATTCTTACTGCACTGATTCAAGTTGGATTTAGGAATATTTAAGTCATCTTACAAGGTATTGGACTCGGTACAGTGCACCTCACATTTGCATTAAGAAATCTTAAAATATTACGCACGAACGCAACGTTGTTGGGAATGTAAGTTTCTTTGACTAACATTAACTACCCGACTTCTGAACATTATGGATAATTCTGCTACAAATATGAACATTCACGTCAATAGACCGAAAATCAGCACAAAAAAGGTGAAGTAGACAGGCAACACAATGTATTGTATTTTTTTACTCTATGTCCAATGGTTTCTTTATTGAGTAAGTTTTTTATTGAAAGAATAGATTGGATAAAGCTTAGTTGAATAAAAATTTGACAAATTGTGGAGTCATAAAAAAATGTGTAAATACAATTCGCGATATGGCATCCGAGATGTATGACGACATTAGTGCCTTGCCAACTTAAAATGTATTACTTTTTATGTTACGTTTTCATGACTTTATGTAACGTTGATTGTTTGGACGTAAGGTCCTATTAAAATAAGTTGGTGAATGACAGTTGTAGTTCTGAAGCAGTTGCTTCAAACAATATGAGTATATGATTTGGTTACTTTTACATGTATCGTGTTCAATAGTACGCACAATGTTATAGTTACTCCTTTCCACTCGCAACTGTCAATCATTAACTTCTTTTACCGGACCACAGTATTTGCGCATTACATATCAATTTCATAAGATAGATGATTGTTTATGTGTGGAACGAGTTCGTGCACGACTCGTATGAACGTCTGACGATGAGCACATCCGTTGAACCATCGAAATGTGTATTTCACATTAACATTAATTACATTTTATTATGACTCGGCAATGTGTAATTTTTATTCAAGAAAGCTTAATCATTTGATACATTTTCAATAAAAAAAAACTTCTCAAACGAAAGAATTGTTCGTAAAGTAAAAATGAGTTGTATACAGTCACGTCTAAATAAAAATGGAAACACTGTACTATACTTCGGCCATTTGTCGCAATCACAACCAGACATTGTCTTTTGCAGAAACTGAGAAACGAACGAACCTCACATTTTAAGAAGCCATTTTAAAAAATTTCGACACATTTGCTTATTTGAGACGTGTTCATCAACTGGATAAAACTTATTTTTGATTACAGTATTTACTTAGTCTCATAACTCAAAAGCGTTAATTTAAAGGACGGTTCAAATGATCAAATCAGACGATCAAAACATCACAAATCAAACCAATTAATTAAGAATCGATTTTTTTTTTAAATATAGGATAATTTTAGTTTTAGTTCGGGAAGGGCTAGACCACGAAGCTCACTCTTCGACCCGATTTACATGCTTGCTTTTGACGAACGATTTTGGGAGTTTTACCAAACGCGTGCCTGCGCAGGGCGGCTCTGCCGACCCGGAAACCATTGTGCGCATGCGCGCGTTCGCTAAAACTTCCGAAATCAGTCGTTAAAGGTACGCGTGTATCGCGGGTCATTGACTTCGTGTCCGCTGCTCATAATTCTCTCCATATTTTTTTCTTACTTCAACTACCCCAACTTAACGCAAGCCGTAACTCGAAAACGTACCATGTAGGTTCAAGAGAAGTATTTTATTACTTTCTCTCAGCACAAGACGTTCTTACCCAAAAGAAAAACATGCAGCATGAAGGCCACTAGTGTCGGAAAGAAATAATTGCCAAAATAAAGAAAGTGCATGAATATAATCTCAATGTCGGCATGGCAGCAAACAGAGTCTTACTGCCGTGAGATACAGCCGAGTACGTATAAAACATTGCACAGATGTTTCAAGAAGGAAATATAAGAATTCCCAAACTTACATTCCACAAATGATCGAGCTTCGTACGTTCCGTGTTTAGTGGTAGATTTATCCGCTGTAGTATTTCCGAATTCGTTTATTTACTGATTTAGTACAATGCAAACAGATGGGCACCAAACGTTTTAAAGTCACTGTTTTAAACAACAACAAAATATATCGAAGAATACTTAATAAAACAGAAGAAAAGGAAACAAATAATGTATCTACGAAAAGTTGATTAGACAAGCGGCAGTCTTTCACAGAATGTCTCACAATGAATCTTAATAACTTCTAGGGTATATGGAGGGCACGAATATAATAGATAATTTCGTGCCTATATGCATATACATACACACACATTGACCCGATTGTTAGGAAACATCGTATGCACAATGATCGGCATGTACATGAAATCTCATCAATAGCGTCAGATCGGGACCTGCTGCATCCATGTGAAGTTGATGTATAAAAGTCAGGGAAAATATTGCATGTGACACCCCACTACGTTTTTACTGACCAAAGGTGATCATTTTCAACCCTTCCGCATGCCCTACAATTTTCAAAGTTACTCCAAAACATCCTGCATAAAAGTAAATTTCATCGAACTCAAGGTAGGAATGCGACATCGATGTCTTCAAACACTGATGTTTTTATAAAAATGTAAACGTAGTCTATTGTTTTTGTATTTTTCATTTGTTCATATGCGTTTTGTAAATTCTAATTATTTTTGACTTTGACAATTCATCATTATAGATCATTCTTCATTATAAATTAATATACACAGCAATTCTGAAAGGAACTTCACCCCTGCACGAACAATAAAGTCGGGAGGTTACTAAAGCAGATCTAAAAACAAGGGCGGTTTTTCAATGAAGTACTTTTAACCTCAAAAAATTTAACACATGGCCGTGTTGTTGGAGACGACGCATCCCACATCGAAGTGCATTTCTTGTCAAACATTCTACATGAACGTGCTCTCCAGAAACAAAGAGCGCCCTAAAGGACAATAGGGAGGCGACCTTGCCGCTGCCCACGGCGGGTGCGGTGTCAGGCCGGACACCGCGCCTCGGTCAGCGGGTCACACGCAGGGTGAGAGCGGGGGGAGGGAACCTGTTTCCAGAACAGCGCGCGCGGCTCCGCGGCTCCACGCCCACAAGGGCCCCTCCGCCTGCGCGGCGAGGACAATCCAGAGCGAGACCCAACACTCCGACTCGACCCCGCCGCTGCACCCGACCGGGAACAATGGCATCCCCCCATTTGCAATTAACCCTACGATGCTTATGCAGAGGCCTCCCTCGCATTAAAGTTTCTTTTTTTCATTTCGCGTTTTACTCTGCACAACCGCATTTCTGAGAGAGTAATCTTTCTTTTATCTTCCTACCTTAATTTTAGTCACTGGCGAAGGAAAAATATTCCCAAGATAGGTCCTGAAATTTGATTATATTGCTCCTTAATTAGGGCGATCAATTTGGGCCTATTAAATGATATTTAAATCGTTGTTTAACATTAAGAGTTTTTACTTTTATTAAAATTATTAAGCAATGCAGTTATGTAGAATAAAAAAAAATTATGTGTATTTTCGAGAGCTTGTTGCATGAGCAACGTACTCATTCATATAGTTTCCTATATAGGTCCATGGAGCCTAAGGTTTTTTAACCTTGCATAATTTTTGGAATGTTTATAAAAAAAATAAAAAAAGTGAGAAATTAGTTGTTTACGATGCGAGTGGAAAAAGTGACATTTTATTTTATGAGTAGAAATGGTTGCGAGACGTGATTTACACAATTTACCTAATTACACTAATTTCGTTTACCACGTGTGACATACACTATTTTTTTAGACAGTTTTACTGGCATTATTATTTCAATTGAAGTTTCTCTTAATGCAACACTTAATGACACATTAAGTTCAATAGAAGCTGATACAGTCAGTATTTTGTTTTCTTTGTTGCATTCACAGATTTATCTGAATACTTTAATATTGTATCATTTTTAATGCTAGTGCTAAAAATTGAATTTTTCGCATCCTATGCATGTCTTGAAAGAACTGCTTTTACTAAAGACTGCCTAAAAAGGCTATTTTAGAATAAGCTGTAATAGAATAACCATAATAGAATATGCAATATTTCAAAAACTGGGTATTGACTGCACAAATGCAGCTATCTTTTTCTTAACAATTTTTTCAATTCGCTCCTTTATTCACCACTTGGCACAGGATAATTGTAAGATAATGAGGGATAATGATGCTCGGCACGTGCAGGTGTATGCCCGCGTGGTTCTAGTTGTCGAAAAAGCTTTTTTTTTTTTTAAGAATTAACCTCACAAAGTTGGGTTAATTAACATAGAAATAATCAAAACCGGACGCGACTTTCGAAACTATTTAAATACCGCATTCTTCTACACGACGACACACCACAAATATTTGTACAATTTCATTGGACGGGTCAAGAGGTAATTTATCACTTTCCACGAACAGGTCTAGAAAAATTAGGCGACAGCTAGATTTCACTACGATCAGGCTGTAAAATGTCAAAAGCAAAATATACGCCCTGGAACTTTCAGTATAAGTCATAAAATTTGGAGAGACCAAACTGTAACGTGTGCCAAAAGATAATTAGTCGTTTACTTGGCAATTGTAAAGAGATAAATCACATTCGATTAGCAAATTAAGGCAAGGAACATTCACCCAGTGACCCCCCATAGCCGGCTGGCCTACGTTTCCCGTTGGTTCACTGGTCGCACCGGCGCGTCATCGCCAACGGATGTAGCCAGCGCCGCAAGGCAGTTACGCGCGCAATCGAAGCAGTCCTAGGGTCACGCGCGCAGCAAGACTTATGGCGGTCAGATTACAGTTGAAGCTAATACCGCGCTCCGTTTCACGTGATGCGAGGACGTGCAAATGAGGCGGTTCATTTTACACGCGGAAACAACAGATCTCGTTAATCATATTTGTCCTTCGTGTAAATGAAACACGTGTGATCACCTTTCCTGTATAACTACGCAGTATCTTCTCTTACTATTATTTTATTCCTCTTTTTTTTTTTTTTTTCTCGGAAACCCTTACTCTATATAATTTTGAAGCAACAAGTTTTGCTTTCTCAATACTTGTTCTGATGTCGCTAATATGCTGAGGATAAGAAATTGACGATGCAGTATATAGAAATAATACACGACTTACTGAACAAATTAAGTACGGATGCCAGAAGTGCACTGTATATGAGATAATGCTGCAAACCGGAAACAGAAAGGGCTTGCCGGAAATTTGAGCTCTCAAACGAACCGTTTTCGCTGCAGCTGTTTTAGATGAGAAACTATTCAGAAGATATTACAAAATATATGTATATTTAAAAACACGAAAAACATCGGACAGCTAACCAACACTGTTCCAGACGTTTCGGTGAGAATTTCCCTCCAAAATGTTTTCTACTTAGCAATGAGATGTGGAATTCGACACAGGTAGAAAACTGGTGTCGAAAACGCGCCAAGGTCGGATCTCGAATCCTAGTACTTCCCGTTCATCGACCTTGCACGGTTGTCACTGAGCAATCACAGCTGGTATCAGGATCTCGAAATACAAAGTTCTGCGAGGACGCGGTTACCAAAGTTACGAATTGCGCTGTAACACCACACGAAGAAGAATTTAATACCGTGCTCGAAACCTCCCCGCCCACTAGAACACAAAGCGCGGCATTCACAAAATATCCAGACTTTACTGCCCAATCGTAAATTACGAGGTTATAGTAGAGGTTCGCCTACGAAGCTCCTCTGAGATGCGCGTCCTTCCAAGCCCCGAACCGCACCATTTGAAGTTCACTGGATCCCACGTGATGATGGGGTGTTGGATGTTTACTTCGTTACGTCTTCAAACTTTTCGGTAATGAGCGTCGTAACTTGGGAGATTCAGCCTTCCGAGCAGCACGAGATCACGGCCACGCTAGAAACTAAAGAGCTCATTGACAGCCAATTTGAGTCGCGTAACATCTAACAGACAAGAAAAATAGGTTTTCAAGGAACACTAAAAATGAACATTATGTCATTCACACCTGTATACATGCAATCACGTTTCGTTCTCGTAGAAATGTAGGCACTTGAATATTCCAGAAAATATCATACTCTCTTCACAATTTTCACTAGTTAACAATGTCGCAGTAATATTTGGTACCGCCACGAATGGTATATTGGTTTTTGACATTCTCTGATACAAAGAGACTTAAGATCATTTGAGAATTGTAAAAAGCAAGAAACAGGGAATGATGAGTTAATCCAAGGCTATAACAATCAACGAATTAGTAACGCCGCTCCAAGAAATATGCAGCTTGTGCCAAGAGCTCTCATCCATATTTCTAGGATACACTATTAACTCAATAAGAAGAACATCAATTTCTTAATATAACATTCCAACCAACCAGTTTCGTTCAGTAGAGAAACCTTTACAAAGTCATAATAAAAAAACCATAATAATTTAAGTTTCTGCGAGCATTGCATAACATCGGTGGCGATGACCACTAGACTTCAACACGCGAGAAGACATTAATGACTCAATAAATGCTTATGGCTTCAAAGGAAATACGATTGTACACAAATAATACAATTTTCATTTTTATTAGTAATGACTTGAAGCCACACCAACACACAGCATAAAAAATTAGGATAACTGACAAAAAGTACGAAAAAATATGATAAAATGATAGAGTTTCTTCTTCCACTTTACATTTTCGTACTGGCTTATTGCATTCATATTATCACAATTTATTAATACACCCAGATTTATTCAACAACTGTGAGCATTATAACATATCTACCCTACTTATAAAGTTTCAAAAGTGATTAATGATTGATGAAAATGAATTCAAATTTCACAACAATAATAATTTTCTAGTGTAATAATAATTATTTTTGGTTCCCTTGAAAGGAATTCCTTCCTTGGGGGAGGGCAAGCGGATCAGTTCCAGTTCGACGCCCTGATCCGAAGTGAAATTCGCGGACGCCCTGTTTCCCGGCCAGGGGCATCGCTCCGCTGCAGATCCGCCCCGTCGAAAGTGAAGCTCAACGGTGGTTGCTCGTGCAGACACACGCCCACAGCGCATCTCCCCGCGCCCATTGCAGCCAGGAACGGCGCCAACTGCATATTGTAAGGAGAATGATTACACTGTCAGAAATGTATTTAAATCTAATGTACATTACTGTATTGTACCAGGACTGGATGTACACTTGTTCATTAAAAAAAAGCTTCATATATCCGTAGATCAAATTTAAAACATTAGTTAAAATCAGTGTAGATTTACTGAAGAGGTTCTCCCGTTTCACGTGCCTCTCATCATTCGCATCGTATATTCATTATCCCCACTCCATCAAGATCATTCCTTACTTCCAGATATGGCCATAAAGCATTGACTCTTGAACTAATGTATACCTGTACATTAAATTTAATGTGCGTTCATGATAATAACTTTTACATTAAAGTAATGCGAAAATTTCTGAGATTGGATTAGTCCTGTAAGTGAAGTACATATTACATTCGGCAGTTAGTGGTAATCTTCCTCTCTGGAATGTGATGGCGTCGAGCTACGTGTGGGTGAGCTGTTTCGCCTCTCCAAGTATCTCCACCAGCGGGCACCCCCCCTTCCGGGTCAGGGATAAAATGTTATGAAGTACTTTTGCAGATACAAAAAGAAGGGGATGGTAGATACCGAAAGGTGAACTTTTTATTTAAAAAAATGAGATTAAATATTTTCACTTCTCCCGTGACGTTTTCTCCGTGATTTTCATAACGTTACTTTTTCAACATTTTGTGAAATAACACAAATGAGCAATAGAACGTCAAACTCTACTTGTTGAGTCCACAGTCAAATCGTAGGGGTTGGAGATTTAAAAATTCATATGAGCCCTGTCTATAGATCCTGATCTCTGTAGATAGTCTGGGGGCTTCGCAATCTCTAAACGTTAGGCACATAGCTCAAATCTTAAGATTTGAGGTAATCAATTAGCAGGTAGCGGCAATATTGGTTGCAGTAAAACGGAATTTTCGTGCCTCTAAGACCACAAATATATTAGCCGATGCTCATAAAGAGTTAGACGCTGGAAATTAACAATAAAAGAGCTCTGGAGACTCAAACGGGGCCGTTCGGCTCCTGGCCAACTGGAATGCGGGGGAAGGATTTCCACAGAAACGAAAGTAAATGTCCTGTAAAGTTCGTTTCAAGTAATAACAACAGCGAACCTTCTTTGCCCAAGTTTGGCTCTTGTGACTAGGTTTGCACTAACAAAAACCAGAAGAAAAATCTTTCGTGATTTCTCACTACACTTGCAGCCGCCTAATGCTTTCCAATATTCTTTTCTTTTCTGGGGCCGACTCATTACTGAACTTTCTCGGGTATGAACGCTATCCCATCATGGAAGAGAAACTTCATACTTTCGGCCGCGGATATGTACTGTTCGTTTCCTAGGGGTATCTGCATCATTGGATCAGTAATGGTCAATGCATGGTCAGGGCAAGTCCACGGCAAAATTTCTCGAGAGGTATCCTCGCCAACGTCGTCATTACGAGCATTCCATGAAGATGCAACCGGTCCAAGAGTTATATTTATCATGCTATTACATGGAGTATGTGCGTGTTGAAAAATAAACCATTCCTTTCAAATTTTATAAATGGCAGTCAATATTTCAACGTCAACGCTGATGACGTGGATAAAAAGCAATAATAACAGACAATATTTAGTAGCGAAATTCACGAGTTAATTAAGACACTCAATATCACGTTATTTATTCAAGAGAAACGGGATTTCTTCAAATCAAATTTATGTTTAATTTCTCAAAAATTTACATCCTGATTTACTTGCATAGCAAACAGAAGTTCAGCACTTTGTGAAAGCGCAATGCAGTCCGCACGATAAATTATCAAAAAGAGGAAGAGAAACGGAACGGAAGGACAGGGCGAATCCAAGGAATGGTGAAAGGCAAAAGAGGCAAAGGTCAAATACAAGAGCGCGACAGAAGACAGACAAAATATACGACAAAGATCCAAAACAGGAAAATAAACTCATTCTCCGAGTTCAGACCATTCTTACGTCACGCGCACCGCTGTCTCCGAGCGGAATTCACGATCATGGATTCACATAAACGTAAATCTTGACATTTCGCCGCGGCTCCGAGCGCCTCTCCTCAAGAGCGCTTCCGGCGGAAGTGCTCGGAGCGCCTCCGCTCCTCAAACGTCGTCGATGAGATTCGCCATCGCCGCTGCACGGAGGCAATACTAATGGGACTGGTGGCGTTGTCATGATCGAATCATATTATTAATGATGGATAAAGACGGCTGAACTAGAACTAGCACTTCAAACACACACACACCCCAAACAAAAAATTGAAATTGAAAGAGAGTCCAAATTTGAAAAGGAATACTATGTATTAAACAGTTACAATCAAACCAAGCTCATTCCATTATTAACCAAAATTGTTTTTTGTAACGTCTTTATTATTTCCTCACAAGGGCATTATAGTTCTAAAAACATTCCACTCCCACCAAAAATTTATATAAAACACCGTTTGTTCGAAAATAAAAGCGTATAGATTATATTTTTGACTTGTGCAATTTTTGCGAATGAAATGTAATTTTCACAGCAATTTCCTCGTAAAGCAAGATAATGAACACGGGAGTCATTAATAATTAAGAACAAAGAGGGGATAGAAAGGAGGAAGAAAAAAGTATGGCGCTCAAAACAAACAAAAACACAATTTTGGCGGCATGGCAGCGGTGACGGCAGATTCCATAGCGTTGTGTTGGGGAAAGACAAGGGATACTGAAACACAGGCTTTAAGGCGGCAGAGGTTACGGTAGTTGTGGTGAAAGAGTTGGTGGTGATGGTAGTAACTAGTGGTCATAGTTGCGGTATTCGTAGCATTACAGGTGGTGATTCTTGTGCGAATGGAGACAACATTGCTGAGGACAGTGGAAGTGGTGGAGACAGTGATCCTTGCCCAAATGTGGAGGTAAAGGTGGTGAGGTGGCGGAGAGAACGTCGTCAGTTGTGGGATGCGGCGGCGGCGTCGTGTTCAGAAGAGTTTTGTGGGCGTCCGCAGAAGGCGTGGGACGCCGGGAGACGTACGGGCGGCGCGGGCCACCTGTCACGGAGGCAGGCAGCGGCAGCGGCAGCAGCAGAGGCAGGCAAGCGGGCGCAGGTGGGCCTAGCAACGAGCCCCGCGCCACTTCGAAGCGCCGCCTCGCGCAAAGGTCACTTCGAGAGCTCCTCTAAACGCCCCTCCACGCGACCAGCTAACTTACACGCCTATAGTGGATGGATGTGTTTTGCATTTTGGATCGGGTATGCGATATTGCCGGCGAACTAACGGTGTGCCCCATGTCTGGACCTAGTTTATTTTCTACGCATGCGGGGGGGGGGGGGGGGGAAATAAACTTGTGGCGAAAATGACGTATTCTCTTCACCCTAACAAGCGAACTTCGACAAGACAATAGTAATACTAATAATAGTAATGGTAGGTTTTTCTTGTCAGAAAAAAACAACTTTATGGAGCCTAACATATATTGAGATGAAATGTCAATAGACATTACAACAACAAAATTAAGAAGAGCAAATTACATAAATGAAACAATGGTATACATATTACTTTTTGTTAATTTTTAAAATAAACTTTACGATATTTGGGATATTTTTAATCCAAAGCACACATGAATGGAAAAATGGAAAAGGACCATACTTTTTGAGTTTCTTTATAAACAAATATACATTGCCAACAGACTTGCTCAATAGTTTCAAACTCTTCACCTCATTCACAAATTTTACTATTAACACTTTCATGTTAGTATAAATTACTATTAATGGACGTATGGTTGCTTCTAACGAGATTATTCCTAACAAATTTTAAATTCATAACAACGCAAAACAACTCTTTATCTAAACTCTCTGTAGTTAAGTAGCTCAGTGGAAGAAAATCATAAAAATTACTAATAGGGAGTAATTCTTTTTGTTACCAAAGAAAATAAGTAAATGAATTGTGTGTAAAATAAATGTACCTACTCTAAATTATAATTCGATATATCAAGAAAAAGCAACTACTCATTATTTAGATTGGTTACATCGATTTTGAATAATCTATTCTATTGAATATTTGTTCCGAAAAATATGCTAAGGAATAAATTATTAAGCTTAGTTCTGCATTATTTCAAAACTTTCTTATATAATCTTAATAATCTAAATATCAGTCGATTTAATAGATTTCACAAGACCATCGCATAGGAAAAGATTAAAATGCAGACCCGTCTTCCAAAACAAAACCAGACGTCTGTTTTAGATTCCACGGGAGGTTAATTACAGCGGAGCAAGTGGCAGAAAAGCAAGAAGATACTCTAATGTTAAGGCAAGTATTATTGGTTGGAGTTAAATCTGATCTTGGGAACGGTGGGCATTCAAAGTGCGCTTTGCTAAGCTTTCTATTTCTCTAATGAAGCTAAATGGACATTTCAATCCCTACTTTCACTACGAGCTTATTTGGATATCCAAACATGCCTGCTTTAAATACTGCAAATATCTGTTTAAGCTGTCAGTAAATTAATTAAATATGTCAGTAAATTAAAGAAATACAAAGAGAATAATTTCATTAGAGTTTTTACACATGTTTCTACTCCTAGGTCAGTTGTTCACAATACCCAGAAGAGGAGAGCTGAGAACATACATAGAATAAATTCAAGGCAAAAAATAGTAATAAATTAAATTATAAATGCAATAGATTTTAATGGAATTGCAGTCCAGTTACTTCTTCAAACACTTGGCTATATCAGCTGACAAGAGATACATTCAAATTGAGTCGCTTCCTAATTGTCTTCACGGCCAGAAAATCGACCTTAAATGTGATTCTCAAACACAATCAGCACTCCCAAATTGAGGAATTTTGGAGGAATTGACTGACTGAAATTTGGAGGACTGTTGAGGAATTTTGGTTAAACAATTCCCCTGCACATCCACAATTTGCTTCAGAAGCCGATGGATTCTTTGTGCAGGATTCATAAACGTATCTATGTGAATACGGGCTGGCTGATAAGAAATAAATACGTTGAGTATGGCGAAATGTCAAAAATTACTTTTGCGTTGCATTATCGCAGATGGAATCGAAGATTTAAAACTCTGTGAGAGACAAAAACCAGTACAAGCATTCCGTCAGTTCTTAAGAAATGTAAAATATAAAAATAAAATATAATAATTTTATCTGCAACGAAAGCAGAATTCCTTGTAATATGGTCATATTTAAGTTAATTATATTATTTATCAGCAAATCAAGTGTTACTGTTTACAAGATTGAAACACTATTTCAGAAATAATTATCAACTCAACCATCAAGTAGAACTTTTATTCTTAAAAAAGCCATAAGATACTGGGCTGTAATGAGAGTTCAGAACCCAAAGGGCGGC
Source organism: Gryllus bimaculatus (assembly GCA_017312745.1). Lineage (NCBI taxonomy): Eukaryota > Metazoa > Arthropoda > Insecta > Orthoptera > Gryllidae > Gryllus > Gryllus bimaculatus. The sequence continues at coordinate 9,495,507 of BOPP01000038.1, read as the reverse complement.
ACACGGCAAAGAAGGTTGCGATTTCCTGGTAAGAGACCATTTAATGCGACACACATGAAATGTAAAGCTGCACAGTCAAGTCAGGTTCTATTAAAATAGCAGATTCATAATTTTCGCGCAATTTTCATTTCATGAAATGCCAATGAATGGGCATTTGCTGAGTTACTTGATTGAGGAAAATAAATACTTCAATCTCATAACCCTAGCAATCATATTATTTACATTCCAAACACTGGCTGATTATTATGAATAGTAACCTTTAGCTGCAAATAACTACCTTTTTTGTCAGTAGAAATAATTATTTTAGTTTTCCTGTGATTGTTTTAAGATGGCTTTTAAAATGCTGTGAAATACATGATGACCTTTGGTTATCAAAGATCACTAATATACTTCTTATTCCTTATTTTCTATTTTAATAAAATGAAAATAAAAATTAATCTCTAAAGTAGCTATGCTATCTCTACCATAAGTAAGGATTTAAAAAAGTAATAATAATAATAATAATAATAATAATAATAATAATAATAATAACAATAATAATAATAATAATAATAATAATAATAATAATAATAATAATAATAATAATAATAAAGCCAGCACCGTATGACACACTGTTGCGACTGCCGACGCGTGCGCCGAGGAGGCTGCAGGTTCGAGTCCTGCATAGGCCTGTTCGTATTTGTGATTGTCTCTTCAACCCTTATCATCATCCTATCTCCTCATAATTTTTAATTCAAGGCTTAAAAACGTTGCTTTGCCAAGGGATACAGCTAAAAAAGTGACCCCCATAATTACACATGTTAATCTCTCTCCATGATACATTACGACTGGATCTCGGAGGACTATCAGTAGCGTGGTCAGAAATTGCCGATTCGCAAATATAATAATAGAAATAATAATAATAATAATAATAATAATAATAATAATGTTACATAAGAGGAAAATTAAAAAATCAATATCAAAGAAGGTAATATATATTTTTTTAAATCTCTCATGGCGAGAGACGATCGAATTCTCAAAACCATGGTTGAAATTCCACAGAAGAGCTACGGCGAACGGTAAGAGTAATATTACAGATATGGCGATCTCTCTCCGACTGAGGCATGACGAGTCAACAGATGCCAATAATTTTTGTAGCATTATGAAAGTTGAAAGCGAAGTGTTCCAGTAACGTTTCTTCAGGATCAGAAAACAGCCCTGGACCGTACACCCATCCGGGCTGCGGCCGAGCGGAACGGAGTAGCCGAGCGGTGCTGCTTGATTTCCTCCAAAGGAGTCACGACAGGAGGTCCCTTTCCTTCCACCCACCCAAACCCCCACCCCATGCCTTTTTACATACTATATCATTCCAGAATCGCGTCTCACTAATCAAGCTCGAGATAGGATCTCATGAAAGTTTTGGCGGCATGGCAACGCCAATTTCCAAATCTCGGAAACTTTTCAACCTACGGGCGTTTGTTTCTTTCTATTCTGCTCGCGCATGCTTCTAAGCAGAACACAGATACGATCAGCACGCAAAATACGGCGAGGTGGCATTGGATTGTTTTATGTCACCGATACAATTGTTTTAGGGTTAATTACAAGTTATATTTCTCGAACAATAAACAAGCAAGAAAGAGAACGAACAAATCACATGGACGAGCTTACGATCAGAAAAGTTATTACACAAAAAGTCGTGACCACAAAATGATAATTTGGATGTCTAAGTGCAACAGTCATGAAAAAGACAAAAGAGAAAGTCAATATGGTTATCATTCTAAACGTTTTCTAACTGTGAATTCCCAAAGAATAAACGATATTATCGAAGAATAATCGATTATAAGTAATAATGAATACTGTTCCAAAGCTTTAATAGGATTACGAACGTTTTAATATGTACATTTACAAGTACTAGAGTAAATTAAATATTTCGACATTCGTAAATTCGTAGAATCATTTGCACAGGGGATTGTTATTTAACACAGCGAAATAATACATTTAATTATACTTGAAGTTCACTTTGATTTTATAGACTACAAATACAACATAAATACCCAGTATTCGTTAGAGCATGTTCGAAAAGTACCGTGTGTTAATATTAAATTGTTGATAAAGACTAACGTTTATATATCTCCTTACATATTTGATGAGGGTAAAATCCTTTGGTATTTGTGCAATAATGATGCTGATGCATGGAGCCTTCCGCCTGTTAACGCTGAGGGACGAGCGAAAATGTAGTAATTAGGGAAAAAAATGTTACCTTGGAAATATGAAGAACTTGTCTATCTACTTATTACTGAAATTCACTGCGTTTATTGCGATCTATATGTTTAAAAAATCTATTTGTAGGGCAAATCAATGACAAGATAATGTATTTTTTGCACTGTCTTAGGAGAGCGAGTCTATTCTAGTAATTTCTTAAATAAAGCAATAAATATCGAATAATTTATCGAATAAAATATCGAATAATTTATCGTTAAATTTCAAACGAAATAAAACATCACATAGAATGGTTATCCTATCACTAGGAGACAGCTTATGAGCACTACATACAATATTCATGTCATTTACAAACATCTAACAATTCATACTCTAAGAAAACATCACAGTCCCTCCACCCTGGACACATTCTCCACCATCTGCTTCCTCTTGAGCACCTGATGCCATTTCAGCGACAAGCGGGCGTGGAAGGGGAACGGAAGGAGCCGGGCGGGGCAGAACGAGGTGTCCCTACGTAGGTCACGGCCACGCCATCCCTTAGGGCTCGCAGCGGTGTCAAGGAGGCCTGCTTTGCGGACCTACGCGGGCCCCGCCACCTCCGTACGATTATGATCACACGCCCGTGTATCGACGCGGCGGCAAAATTGATATTAATTGGGTGGGGAGTGTTTGTTGCCCAATGGTCGCTATAGAACAATAAATAATCGTCTCCGACACTCCGCCGCGCAATCGTGCGCCGCTTGGACAGTTGGCGGACACGGCGCCGCGTGCGTTCAACCAAGTGTTACGGACAGTTCGGTGACAACACCGAATATTAAACAGGGTGGCAACAACCACAAAAATAATCGTGTCGCATAGCATCGTGGATCAGTTACCGCACTTTATCAACCCATACCATGATATTGGATTTTCTTACATACTTTCTGCGCACACATAAATTGAATTATTAAATTTTTTTCAAATACTTTTTACAAGTTTTTATGGACTCTTTGATCAATTCATAACGTTATCCATGCACTGACAAAATATATTTTCATATGAGAGAATTTTTAGATCGTCTCTCTCGTGTTTCATTGAAGTAGGCGCAATGTGGCCTCTTGTTTTGCCAATAAATACAACTTTTACCTTTCCTAATTATTAAATTGGAATGCAGCCATGTTGAAATGAAGCAATTTCAAAATTAGTCTCTACCGATAAAACAATTCGCAATTACTAACATTTAATTAATAAACGAATACAGACGCAGAAACAGAATTCACACTAATGACTACACGATTCTTTCACGAAGTTATATTCTTATACACACACACACACACACAGTCGATTTCGTTACCTGTTACAAAAGTCTTCTAAATAAGAAGTTCTAAATGACCAGGATTTTTTATTGCATGCAATCTGCTTGTGGCAGAATCCGGATTCCTCACCAATGTAGCATTGGAAATGTAGGATTTAGACGAACAAGGTCGATTAAGCGTCTCAAAATTCAATTTCTGAATATTCAGGAACATAAGTGCTGTTCCATTCTCTCAAACTTCCTTCAGACTATCCATCAATAAAATGTAATCAAAATCGATTGGGCCATTTTTTTGAAAATTTTGAAAATGTTCCAGGGGAATCGCGTAAAGTAGCCTCAAAAATTAAAATATCAGTTTCAAATTCAAGCGGACGTGACATCAGCCAGATCGTTTGGGGAATATCAATTTTAGAGAAAATCGGCTGAATGGATTAGCCGCTAGCGTTGTTCATAAAAGGACGGACTGACGGACTGACTGAGGGACGGACTGACGGACGGACTGACGGACGGACTGACAAACTGACAGACGGACTGACAGACAAACTGACAGACGGACTGACAGACATAATCTGACAGACGAAATAGTGACAAAGAACGGACGACAGACAAGCACGACGACGGACTGACAGCACGGCGGGACAGACGGTTTGCACACGGAACAGACGACGTTGTGGTGAACAGCACGGACGGACAGACGACTGACCAGACGACTGACAGACGGCAACGACAGACGGATGTTCACGGAACACCACGGACGGAACAGACGGAGGCCAACGGACCAGAGAACGGACGGAACAGCGGACGGACAGCGGACAGACAGACGGGAGCAACGGTCAGGACGGCCCCACACAGAAACGGTCACCTCTCGACGGATCAGACAGACAGCTGACGGACGACAGACACGAACGGACAGACCCTGACGGACAGAAGGAACGGACAAACCAAAAACTACGGACAGACAGACAAGACTCGTACAAGACAGATCAGAATCGGACAGGACGGCCACGGACAGACGGACAGACGGACGGACAGACGGACGGACAGACGGACGGACAGACGGACGGATGACGTTTTGTAATCGATTTTTCGGTATCAAGGTCTCACAAAACATGGATTTTGGCTACACCAAGTGTTAGAGGGCTTTTTTTTCCAAATTAAGCAACTGGATTTATCCACATTTTCGCCACCAAGATCCTGTAAGAAGGTGTTTTCTGCCGGAAATTACGAGTTTTTTTCGCACAGCGTTACATTACTTTCTCTCTACCGCGACAGCGAGAAAGTAATAGCCAGAAATCAATATTATTTTTGTATAAAATAAATTGACATTACGAAATGATTATTCAATATACTGCGCGCTTTAGGGTAGATACACGAACTTCGTCAACGGAAATTCATAACGAGAAACTGAGTTTTCATATCATTCACGGTGAAATAGCAATCAAGAAAAAGTGTGACAATAAGTCCTCAATAACAAATGAGACCACTTAGATTGAGCGACGATGTTCAAAAGCGTTAGATACTTTTTTTGTTTAAATTAGACCTTGCATATTACAAATACTTTCAGAAACTTTCGAATTGCACTTAGTACTTGTACCGATACTTTGGTATGGAGTTCGTAACAATACAATAGACAATGTATTTGAACACAAATACGTGAAAATCAGGGGGTTGGGATGAAAACTATACCACAATACGATCTCATGCCTACAATTTCATTGGTGCATTACATTCTAAAAAATCACGAAGTTAACGTATAAAATGGGAACGATATTTTGTGTGACTGAGAAAATAAAACTGAACAAAGAAACCAAAACAACAGCTTTGGCAATATGCTAATATAATTTTCAATTTCGAAATTACACAATATACGTTTCTTTAATCAACGCTGAAACACCATAAATCTCATTGAATGTTCCTATTGTATTCCTATTAACAACTCGTTCACTGAAATTGGTCAGTACAGGGTTGTTGTTGGGCGATATCACGCTATTATATCACGCCAATAGTGGACCGCGCCGTTAATAAGAACGGGTCAGGTCTCTCTCCTAGTATGGCGATTCGAACTTTCCTTGCACACTAAAGACTACCGCTAAGAGCTGTTCCATACAACAGACTGCTATCAATTAACAAGTGGAAGCACTTCCGCGTCCTATATTGGGATTGATATTGAAAAACTCTGAAAGCATCTCTAAATAAAATCCACTCTTGACATCGTACGAAGAATGGACAATGCTCTCCATATTTCATTGACTTTGCTGAAAATTCGTAACAATGTCATTTCCTTTCAAGAGTTATCGTATTTTAAGAGGTCTCAGTAAGGTGAGTGAGTAAAATTTAAATAGAAAATGCATATGTAACTTTCTAATGTTAAGAATAGGTGCTACTTATTTCATTAAATACACAGAAAGATGTAATGTTGGGAAAAATGCATATTTGATACCTGTAGTATTTCTTTTCCAGTAACATTTACAGCTGCAATGGCAGTGAAAGTGTAACACATTAATATTACGTTGCACACAAACAATAACAATTTTAAAAAAATACAATAATACACAGTTATCACAATTAAAATATTTACAACACTAACAAGGCTTCAGGAACATCATTTACATTGTCCTCACAAAAAACTAATTTTTGTAATTAAGACAGCACCCAGGCATTTTCATTACTAGTAGTGTTGGTTCGTGGTATTCTGAAATGACTCAAATGAATGACACGACAATTGGAAAAATACTAGTGGATTCTTGTTTTCAGGCTTCACTTCTACAGGTAGTGTCATACATTTTGAAATATTTTCCTAAATTTGTTAAAGAGATTATGAGTGTCAAAGACTGAATTATTAATGAGGAAGGTTTAATTTTCTGGTACGCTAGACTAATGCTCCGATTTCCGTAATAATAATAACATTAATAATAATAATAATAATAATAATAATAATAATAATAATAATAATAACAACAACAACAACAATATACATAATATACAATTGGCGTACCAGGGTTTACGGGAGAAATAAGAATGTGCACAATCCACATTTCATTTCGTAAATATAAACACAAATGATAAGGCAGGCCTTTTTTTCCATTTTGTTTTTCTTTATCTCTCCTTCTCTTTCGTCTCCCCTCCCCCTATTTCTCTTCCTCCTTGATCTTCTCCATCTACTTCTTCTTCTTCAGCTCCTCTCCTTCTCCTCAGAGTCGCAGCTAATATTACTCTCGCTTGAGAATTGCAGGCGTCGCTGCAACCCAACGCGTCCAACGCATAAACGACAAAGAGGTTGCCTAATAAAAACAGCGAATCGTGGGTCTGAGCTTCTATTATTAACCGATTAAGGTTAACAGTAGTTTATACTCCAGAGAGTACGTTAGTGTATCAACCTAAAAACGAATTCCACGGAGAGGCTGACGGCACGCTCTGTCGACGGACCGTCCGCCTGCCCATCAACGCCCCCGAACGCCTCAGGGCGTGCAGATGCCTCGATGGCGCAACCACTGTAAACCCTGATGAGATGGCGCGGTGGGCAGAAGGACGACCGGCACAAATATTTACTACAGTACGGCAGGCGTTCCGCGCAAAATTAAGAGAAGCAAAAACCGACCTGGAAATAAACCTCCACCATATTCATTAATGCAAATGGCGACGTAAAAAGTTAGTCGGTTTCACGAAATGAGAATATTCACTAAATAATGAAGAGATGAGTTCCCTTTCGACTTTAAGCCTAATTTACGACTTGCATTCGGAAATTTCGTTCTTTTTATCGAGGAAATACAAAAAATATTCTTTTGCTTCAGTACGAGTCAGCTTCTTATCGTAGATTCTTGCCTTCCTCAATGAAGGATATATTTTATTCCGTGATTCCTACAGTGTCTATACCGAAACTCGTTTTATATGTTTAAAATAACAGTTTTCAAGTCTCAATTCTGTGACGCGTGCATTTAGATTCTAAACTTCACGTTTTCATCTTTAGAATGAAATGCATTCGTATTTTGTTTCACAAGATTCAGTGATGCAGTACTCAATACCCCCTGTGTAACTCAAAACCATAACAATATTGTTATACCTCAGTGTTCATGTTAGTTCGGAACCCGCACACGACATCATGTTCACATATTTGTACTTAAAGCTACTGATAATACGATAATTTTTTATTTGATAACACCAGTACTATGACACATTCATGCTTCTCGGGATTTGGAGAAACAAACGAACCTAAGTAAATTAATATGGGAAGGAAGAATGGTGAGACTGGTGGATACGTCCGAGAGATCCGGAGTAAAAATGCACCGATAAAGGCTTAATAAAAGCAGAAGAGGTTCGCAATATAAATGATGTTTTGTAATGACCGAGACTCTCGAACATTCCATTATATAAATCAAGGCGGTCAAGAAATCACGTACGTGTAAATTACAGTATCACCACTACGAATAGCAACTAATGGCATGCAGGTGAGTAACCTATGCGCACAACGAGACATCGCAGCGAAAGTATTTACAATTACAATATCACCACTACGAATAGCAACTAATAGCATGCAGGTGAGTAACCTATGCGCACAACGAGACATCGCAGCGAAAGTATTCCTCGAAGAAGCGAAAGAGGCGAAAGCGAACTGATAGGATCTTGATAAGATAGCCGAGCGGCAGAGCTGGCCGACAGAATAACAATGCGTTCGAAAGTCGTCTACGCTTCTGAGCCGCCGATATTGCATCACAAACGCGTAAAATTGCTTCAAAATGCCGTAATGCAAAAACAATAGCTTGGAAAGACCGTCAAAAAGGATATAAACTGGAAGAGCACTACGTGCATATCTAATCTTCTAACTAGCACCATGAGGAAGTTACCGTGACACACAACAGCGGCAGCCCACTTCTCCAAAACCACTCTCTCCGACGGCGAGGCGAAATATTAACTTGCAATAAATAAAAACTAGTACCTTACCATGTATTTTTCCGCATTATTTGAAACTTCAGCAAATTTCGAAAATTCAGAGATCAACGAAAATTGGACTTGCGCCATTTTCATGAGCGTACTTCATAATATCATATACATGTATATTTATTCATTGAAGCAGTTTTTTTATAACATTTTCAAAATGTCATTGGGGCTTCATGTAAAGTACTTCCCAAAATTAAAATACTCATTCCGAATTCAGGGGATCGCGACAACAGCCAGATCGATCATGGTATATCAACAGCTTAGCCTCAAGCGTTGTTTACACATGGACGGAAGGACAGGCAGAGGGATGGACGGACAGACATTTTGCCGGAAACCAATTTTTCGGTTTCAATGCCCCACAAAACGTTGATTCTGACTTTACAAACAAGTGTGAAAGAAGTAATTTACTTCATGTAGGATTTATTCACCTTTCCGATACCAAGGCCCTACGTGGGTTTTTCTAACAAAATACAAAAAGTTTGCGGGAGCATTACAATACTTCCACATAATTTCTGAAGTTCGTGGTAAACGAGGAAGTAAAAGGGTAATGCATCTCTTAATATTCCATTCACACAGTTGTGTGAATGATTACAGAGTTTATATGTACAAAATCACTCGTCATTCCCATCTGGATTTCCGGGAAGCCAATCGTCAGAGGTATCATTTGCAACTACCCCAGAAGGAAAGGGCCAACACAACTTTTCAAACAGCGGATCATGTGGACAGTACGGCGCGGCGCGGCGCGGCGCGGCGGCGCCGCAGGCCAGGTGGTGAGACTGGGAGTGGAGTGGAGAGCGAAAGCGGGGATGGCAGGCCGTTTCCGGAAGAAAATTCTACAATGCTCCGCAGCCGGCGGCAGCGCAAATAGAAACGCCACCGCTGGGGGCGCGGCCTGGCATTTGATAGCGCACCGGTCACCCGCCAACGCGGCTGAGCTATGAAATCTGACATCACGAAGAGCAGGGTCGGATTAATATGTATAGAGGGCCCAAGCATGGCCACTCAAACGCGTCCCCTAAAATTATTGATATAGTAAACATACGGAATGCAAATAATTTTAAAAATATATGTACCTTCCACCAATAAAAATGTTTTATCACATAAATCTTTAGTTTAAAAATTAGTGAGGTGTTTCTACCCAGCGAAGGTCATTAGTACGTTTTAGTCTACTTCAGTACTTTAGCATTAATTTCATCCTTGCGATGCTCATTGACGGAAAAGTGAGAAATATCAGCTCACACATCTCACAAACATTCTTGGTTAGTTGGGCACTTCTCATCATTATTTCCCCAAAGAATAACTACTTGTCGATCTACTTCTTATGCTACGCTACATAAAAATGGTAGTCTATTTTTTCATTACATATTAAAAAAAAAACGTTTAATATAATCATCTGTGCTCTAATGCTCTGTGTACAGGCAAATGGCGAAAAACTGCCCAAACAATTATTCAGTTTGCTGAAGCAACATGGACATTTAGTCCACTATGGCGAACACAATTCACTGAATCAGGGAGTAGTTCAATCTTATATTTCCTTTTTTTTTTCTTCTTCATACAAACACTATCATTCCAACTATGCTAACATTATTGTGAGTTTTACTTCTTTCTCAGTGCAGAATGCAATATGTAATGTAACACATACAATAAATAATAATTAGTTAATTTAATTATTTTCTCAACAAGCTAAAGCATCACCGAGCAGAGAGCAATGGTGAAGCAGCACCCGAGAGTAACCACCACAACAATGAAGTAATGAAATTTAGACTCCCGCTCCGAGACCTCCGGGACTCGGTGCCCCTGGGCGGCAAGCCACACACACTAGTTTCATACTAGGTAGGGAGTGGGGTAAGTTAGCGCACCCCCAAAATGGGCATCTAAGCTTTCGCTCTTACCCTCTCCCCTTTCAGGCTGCACCGTCAGGCTAACATCCTCGATGCATCGGAACGCAATGCTCCATCAAGATGGTCTACCCAATTTAACGTAGAGGCGGCCGCCCCGCGAGCTCGGAGCCACCGGCTTTCCCGGTCGGTACCGGAAGCTAGCAGCACCAATCACAATGTACCGGGGAAATTCTCTTCTTAATACCCATGAGCATCACTCAACTGCCGCGTCGAAGCCAGTCGCCCGACAGAGGAGCACTCGGGCTGGTAGACTCGGGCGGCTCGAAGCCCCCAACCCACCTCATCTCTATGCTCACCGCAGCGCTAACATGTTTACTGAGAATATGGCTCGCGTAATTGCATTTAAGGCTCTCGCAGACCGGCGCGCGAGGTACGCAGTGGGTGCGGCACGGAACACTACGCGCTAGACGCGGCGGCGGAATCCGCGGGACCGATCACACCGGAGAGTCAATTACGACCCAGCGATTGGTGACAGTTTTCCTCATCCGATAAACAAAAGCAAGGGGAGCTGGATCCAGAAGGGAGCGAAGACTCTCGAAGGCAGGCGGACTTCCGCGAAACTCGAGCAGCACCAGTCGAAACGCCTTAAAGTTCTCACAGACCGGTGCGGAAGACCTGCAGCCTACGCGGAATGGCCGCAGTGGAAAACTTTGCGTCACGTGTTGCCTTAACAGCACGTTCAAAGCTGCGCAGCAGACGAGCGTCGCGGCAGCGGATTGGCGTCGTTATATTTTCTGTGGATTTTGGAACGCAGTCGGACGCATTTCGACCACATTACTCATGCAACGAAACGCAAGCGGTTCCATACCGACTGCCCGCCGCGATTCGCCCCTTCGCTCGCTGCAGGCCGCCGCAGCGGATGCCATTCCCCGTCACCGTCGGGAGCGCAATCGGGGCCTGCAGCGTGGAAGCGAGTGAGAGGAAACCAGGCAGGGAGCGGGAGGAGGCTGGCAGATGACACTGCACGGGACGGCGGGTAGGCGCATTCCTAGGGGAAACGCTAAACTGTTAAATCCACTTCGAAAGTTAGAAGCCGTGCATTTTAAAGGGAAAAAATCTTCCCGACCGTAAAGGAGAGTCTCTCGTCGCAGATTTGCAGCATGAACAAGAGTTTCACGACCCCTAAGAGAAGTTTTTGGAACGTTCATGCGTCAACGTATGCCAGTACATTGGTGGCAGTTCTGTCCATTGTTACATTAATACTACAGAGGAGCCCTACCAAAAGGATGGCCAAAAGGAAGCGGAGTTATCGGACGCCCAGGCAGGCACCGTTTCTCCAGCATAGCAAGAAGATTTTGGAGGGACAGATATATCTCGAATTGTCATGTTGCTGCTACAGGAGAGGCAGACAGCATGGCGAGCTACAAACTACATACATGGAAGGCAGTGCCCTCCAACTATTGTGCACTCCATTATTGAAAATAATAGTCTTGTTTACTTTTACCTTTCGACATGCCATACCTCTCCTGTACGGGATGATTCAGTCCTTGTTGCTCATACTGAACCCAGTGATAGAGTACCCTCAGTTATTCCTGACTGGAAAAAGATATAGTTAAACCCTATTCAAAATCTAGAAAAAAAAGGTTTTTTGTTATTAGTATTTTTTTGTAAGGACGGAAGCTTAAATATTACATTAAATATTATTCCCTGTTGCTATTATTGCCTACTTATCTAACGAATATGAAAAAGAAAAAAATATTTAAGTTACTTACTATAGTTTATATTTGCATACTTAGCCAAAAATAACCAATAACAAACGCATTTTCACCTCGAGTAAAAGAGGTTCTACAATTGTTCAAAAGGGCCTCCTCCTGCGTGAACGCTAGGTAGGCATCTGTGCCTCACGACCTCCGTGACGCAAACACGTTTGCGGAGTTCTACTTCTTATATTTGCCTCCACGGAATATTCATTTCACAAGATGGCTACCACCTAGCCGTCCCCAGCATGTTTTTCTGATTTATATACGTATCCTACAATGTTGTGATTTGAATGTTTGAAGGTGATACACGTAGCTTGGGCAAGATCCACTGAATATAGGAAAAGTGTTTTCCCGAACGTTGACCTTGGGAATGTTATAATTAATAAAAATTATAACTATTCGTTGTGGACGATTATTTTCTATCTCACATTATGGGTTATCACAAGATATCTGCTATCACCACGGAATTTATTATCAATTGAGTTTTCCAAAGAAGTGGAGAACCCACTAACGTGAGGTGAAACCGCTCGCTCACTTGGCAAATCCCATGTCACACGAGCACAAGCGCACAGTCAAAAGTTAAATGTAAATTATTTACAAAAGTAAACTACCACGAGTATCCAATTTAACAAATTTAGTCTTTACATTACATATGTGATAAGGACACGGCGTAGTAGCAACTAGGACTGCACGAATTGTTTATGCACCTAATGTTTCCATAGTCGACTTGATTTCTAAATAACTGAAATAACGGAAATACTGGTTGTGCATTATTGACAACTTTGCACAGTTGTCGAATACAATTATGGTGTTTTTAAAGTTCCTTTAGTACGTATGACATGAATAATGGAATAATAGTAGAAGAATGAAAGGCAGGGAATCGGGAGAACCCCGTAAAACACCTACCATGAAACCCATACGTCACCACAAATTTTACATGGATAGGCGGGGATTTGAGCCACTGCGCGCGCTCACACACACACAACACACACACACACACACACACACACACACACACACACACACACACACACTGGTGGAAACTAACAAGAGCCGCTTCGCTACGTGTCCCCCTATTTATATGCAAGCACACTACACATTGCTTGTACTACCAGTGTGTTTTCTCCCCAGAGGGCACCTATGCTCTTTGACCTTTGACCTTCGGCGTAAAAGTACTCCTTCGGGTTGGCATCCAGTTACGGCGGTACGCACCCACTCCTCAGGGCTGAATTAACTTCGGTTAGGGCCAGTCTGCCAGCTCAGAGCTACTAGCTGTCCTGGCTAACACAAGTAAGCGCCATTCACAATGCGATGGGGCAAGTCCCTCCTAAATTGTATGAGTGAGAATCGGGCTACCACGTCGAAGCTAAGTGCCCAATTGGGGGCCGACCATATCGAAGCCCGGGTGGCTCGGGGCCCTCAACCCGTCTCCTCATTGCATCCACCTTGACGCTATCGATGTAACGCTGGGATCTAGGTAACGGACTGAGGGATTTACGCCAGCGGTCGGACTTTTAGATGTCGGTTTGGGAAGAAGTCCCTCGCCAAATTCTGTCTAAAGGTCGGCGGGTGAGGGCCCAACTGGTGGGTCGAACCAGGCGAACCCGGCAATACGAAGCTTCTCAGCGCCTTCTCACTGCGTGAGTGCCACTTGTAAACTCGAACCGGCTGGACGTTTCCGGCTCCATCACAAGCCTCGGGACATTCGGTCGTCTGACCGTCTGCCCCCCCCCCCCTCTCCACACAAATGCGAGCGCTTCCCACATTGTCCTCGAGGCCAGATCCGCACTTTCGCTCGCTGTAGGGCGCCGCTCCGGAGGGCCGGCAGCGCAAGGCGCCGGCGGCGCGGAAGCGACAGCGAGGGCGGGCGAGGGGGCGTGGCCGACGAGGACGGCGCCGCGGGAGCGTCCAGAGGGGGGAAACGGTCTCTCCCCGGCAAGGACTTTCATTACGCGGCGCGGCGGGCAGGAAGCGCGGGCGGCGGGGTCGGAAGCGGGGTGGTGGCGGGGGCGGGGCGGGTGAAGGCGTTACGCATGCGCGAAAGGGGTGATGCCAGGGGCACAATTGAAAGCGAGGCACTGGGAGAGTGGGCGGAGCGTGGAGAATCACAGCCGTACATGGGAGGGTGACGTGGTGAATACGTGCATCCGGCGTGGCCGATGCAAACAAAATCCAGCATCGTAGTTCATTATCATCAGGCATGACTTTCCAAAAGATTCATTAAGATCATGCTAATCCACATCACTTTTATCAAATAAAAGTCTTAATTGTGTTCACTATTCAACACTTTTTAAATCCTAAATGTAGTATTTTTTTAAAAATGCATAAATGTCTGCTGCAGCTACGGCTAAGATTCTTTCAGTCAAATGATTTGTCCCGTCAAAAATGGAAGGCCAGGCTTGTTTGCTCTATTCGTGAGAGATATCCTCGAGTCCAGATTGCATTAATTTTTGAATTTCAATAAAAAATATGTATTGATATTTGATTAAACTGAATGAACTGTCATTAAAAATATGATTAATACGATTAAGACTAGAAAATGTGAGTTTACAGCGAAGACTGGAAACGGACGCTCATAGGCGAAACCGCAAGGCGCATTGCCACCGTTTCACACAGAGCGTTTGAGGGTGAAAGAATGCAGCTGCACCGCGCGCAAGAAGTGTGCACACGAGCCGCGCGAGGGGGGGGGGGGGTGCGCCCGGGAAAGCGTCGGGAGGGGCGCCACCCCGGCCCAGGCGCCGCCGAGTGCCGGCGAACGGCGAGATGGCACCGCGGCGCGGGCGACACGGAGAAACTGCAGCGCACCGCTAGTGAAAGGGAGAGCGGGGCGCGGCCAGGAGAGGGACAGGGAAGACACCTCACCACTACAACCAACTGCCACGCCAATTGTATGCTGGTGACTCAGAATACATGTTACATACTTCCAGACCACGAACAGAGGCTACAGTCATTATTTTTGCCAAGGATCATGTAATCAGAAATTTCATATTTGGAAGTTACAGATGTCACATTTTTATGGTTGTTAGGCACTTTTCTATGCAATAGTGTACGGCGGGCACTCAAAATCTCAATAAGAGAGGGTAGGCTTCTGCGACTGGAGTCCGTAGCTATTGGCTGTCCGGGAGACGCCGCGTCCTATGCACCGATGCCAACGTTTCGGCCGCCATTCTGAGACCTTCCTCAGGGCGAAATACCGCATTTTGCATTGAGAAAGGTCGCAGAATGGTGGCCGAAACGTTAGCATCTGTGCATAGGACGCGGCGTCTCCCGGACAGAAAAGTACCATAGCAATCGAAATCTCATTGACTGCGACAGAATGTGACAGTATGTGGGTCGCTAACAGATATAAGAATGAAATTCCGTTAAGAAACAAAATAATAAATCTGCCATTCAACTCAAGTCACAAAATCCCTGACGGTTATGTTGCTACTAAGCAAAGGGTGAATCACTAAATCAAACAGCTTTGGACCCTTAAATACATTACCTTGTTAGTGTACACCACACTGAATTTAAATAACGCTATGTCATTCCCACACTGAAAAATAATTTGCTTCATTGATTATTACGAAATTATGCAAATTGGTTCACAAGTCATGGCGGAAAAATTTCTAAAAGTTCACGGCCTATTATGTACGCCTCTTTCCTTCCCACATTCGGGTAATTATACAAGAACTCCAATCAAGGGAAAATGATTTAAATTGAATCCATTCAAATATTCTTCAGTAGTACTTTCCTAAACATAATATACAGTGAATTGATTGCCATTGATTTATTTACGAGACATATAATCACCATTATTTCAGAGGTGTGAATCACTGAAACACAATGACGAAATTTGTGTTATCAAGAGGGTATGTCATTCCAACTAACTTCCGATCAAATATACTTACTCACAATATTTCGATTATTTATTATGAACCGAATTCTCTATTTAGTGAAACAGTTCATATCGCGAGTTCCCGTAAGGCAAATATCACAGAAGAGAACAAGTCTTCCTCCATCAAAAAACAACTAAGAGACCCTTTGTCTAACACACAGACCCGCCAATACACGAAGTGCTCCCGGCACTACGGTGGCGTAACAGCGGCGGCGCCTTTTTCCGAGCACTGCACCTCCGCCCCGCCCCGCCCCGCCCGGCAGCCCGATTCCCATTCCGCGCACACGTGAGGCGACGGCGAGCGGCCGCGCGCCACGCACACTCGCGCCTGCGAACGGCGATAGGCGGCTGCGTCACGCCCCGCGTTTCCTTATGGCTGAGAAGCACAGCCGGCCCGCCACACACGAACGGCACATGACCGCCCTCGCAAGCGCCGCGGCCGCCCCGGGAATTCGTCGCCCCGAGCATGGCGTCACTGGCGGCGGGGCGAGCGCAGATTTAGAAAATAAATGAACTGTAATATTAATTAATACTGAAAATTACTATAATCGTAACGATTAATTTCGTCACCTTCCGTTTTTCAATTTTTCCTTTCATTTGTTATGATGTTAATTCTCTTACTTTTTAAAATAATATATTCATAAACTCTTAATTAAGTATATATGAGTATTCTATTAGTTCGTAATATTTTTATGATTTGTATCAGGAATCTGATGATGGTTATTAAGCCATTTAAAGCTGTTATAACAATAAAGAATATTGTTGGCAAAGACAACGCCTCTAATTATTTTATTTACAATGCCAACGAAAAATCACCGATAAACCAACATTCAGAACTGTTCTGTTATTAGAACCACTGAAGAAGCAGATGGTTGGGAGACGATTCAAAATCGATGTGGAATTTCATTGTACAATTCACTTGTGGCTTCGATGAATTGGCCTCTTTTTCTCTTTGTCCATGTCGTGGTCGTGTCGGTGAAACAACGATTTAAACAACCAGGATGACCACCATCCAAGTAGTGAGTACAAGTAACTTCTCAAAGTGAATGAGTATAAAGCCGCGGAATAAATCGCGCCTATAAGTCCGAGTAATATTGTTCTCTTCTTCATTCCTGGATCTGGTCTCTCCTGGTCTCTCCATTCCTGGTCTCTCTCTGTTCCGGTTGCAAAAGTCTTTCAATTTTTAATGGTATTTCGAGTCTCTTCCTTGCCTGAATTAATACGTCAGCATTTGATAAGGAATTTCAATATTACACGCTCTTTCCATGAAGAGTAGCCGTCGTTATTTATTTCCTACTTTTTCATTACATACTTTCATTAAAATTTCATACATACTTCATACATACTATTTCATTAAAAATTGTAAATGTTCACATAATATTATTTAATTTGAAATTACATCAATTCCATGTATCCATTCCATGTATCCCCTGACTTACTGCAGAAACTACAGATGCGCCAAACAGAAAATCTTGAGGATGAGGTTTGTCAAGGAGGCATGCAGGAAGCGTCCCTCTCCGCCAGTGATGACCTCTTCGAGATGACTTTTTGGAGTTACAAAACGGTCAACTGAGGCTACGTGAGCGGGACCTTATGCGTGAGACACCATCGTACCTGCATATAAACTGTCCCCGCTAGTGAACGCATGGTGGTATCACGCTGAATGACTGTAGGGAAGCTTCAAGCTGGCTGCGCATCGGCAGCCAGTGTTAAGGGATTGGGCGGGGAGGGGCAAAGCTGTCAATCAATATATTAGCACATGCACAGTGAGGATTTTCAACGTACCGCAGCTATAGCAAGTTACATCGTAGCGATTTTCCGACAAATACAAAGAGCACATGTGCCCCATAGGCGGACGTACAATGGAACGCAAAGGCGGCACTTCTCAGCCAACGGTTTCGAAAATCATAAACGCGAGCGCTGAACTCTGAAACGAATCGACTTTCGCACGGTCGCCGGAAGACAATGCGCGAGGGCGCATATCTCGCCGTGCGATCGGACCAAGTTTCCGCCGAATTGTGTAACGCGAAACTATTCAGCACCACCGACTACAGGTACATGGCGCTCCATCGTTCGATTCGCAGTCGACACGCGAGAAACATGCTGTCAGATACACGAACTTAAGAAACAGGGCCTTCATTTTTTACCACGGTTCGACATGAAAAATACAATAGTTTTATAATGGTCGCGTGATAAGCCGTTTTTCTTCCTGGATTATGCAATCCGGAATATCCTACATGCAAACGGACAGATTCTTAATTAATAAGCACATGTCCAAAGCCCAACTAAAATAACCGGCATGAAAGTTCAGGCTGTTCTTTAGGCGATATGCATGACGAACAATGAAAAAAAAGTAGCACATTAATCCCTCTGAAAACAGACGTTTTGATTACCGGGCACGTTTTTTTCTCCGCGGGTGGAAAGTACTTCCTTACTCCTCATTTCGTACCCTTCACAAGCTCTAATTACGCACATATTTACATTGAAAAGGGTATCTCGTGCACACCAATGAATAATAGCAAATCACGGACTGTTCAGTAACAATGTTATAGGTGAATGCAGCATTAAAGTATACCCCATCACACAAAACGTACTGAAACATTGTGGACATTAGGTGTATGCGGCATTCAACATAGCTAGATATCCCAGAAAGAATGAATGTACTCGATTACAATATCAATTCCAAAATAGCAACTATTTCAAAGATTAGCTCAATGACATGCACACTCCAATTTTCAAGTAATACAAAAACCTGGAAATTTGGTAATTCGAATTCATTAGCTAGTTTTGTTTACGCTTTTACCTTGCACATTTATCACTAATGAACATGCATCAAATTACATGAAATGAACTAGATTATTTACTTCTAGCTGTCATCAGATTAAATATTCACCTTTATAACACACTTTCTTGCAACTATCTACAAAAATTCAAATAAAAATGAATTGACAGGCTTAGTTTCCTTGCGACTTATCCTTGTCAGCACTCAGTTAAGAGATCACTATAAAACTAATTCTACTCGAATTTTCTATCCCTGTTTACACAAACCTAAGAAACTTCTTGATAATCTTCCAATATGAAATATTCATATTATCATGAAAGATTCAATCGATCCAGGCAATATTTTCGATCCTTTGTCGAAGTCGAACAATTCTGCGAGAATCCAATCGACATTTATTTTATTACAATGTGTTCCTTCAATCATCTAAATTGCTCTATTGCTCAATTAGTACACGATTGAAATTTTTAAACCAAATCAAAAACCCATCATTCCAGTTGTGATTCCTAAATAAACATTATTGCTCGTGATTACTCGAACGTGGTGGATATGACGCCATCATACGAACTGCACCGACCCCCTCCAGATTCGTGACGCCGACGTTCCATGGTATTTCTCAAACCAATGAATCGACCCGAGGTGCGTCTAGAATTCGCAAGCGCGGAGAAACACGCTGCGATAGGCGCGCGCGGATGGTAACGCAAACGCCAGGAAGGCTCAGAGCCGCACGGCACGGCGGGGGGCGGTCCGGTTCCCACGGCCCGGATTTCAAGCGCATTGGAGGTGGCGCGGCGTGGTCCCGTCTCGCCTCACGGCCACCCCCGCGCCACGCCCCATCGGCCCGCCCCCGCGCGTGCGCTCGCACACACAACGCCGCGCCGCGGATTGGGCAACGCCGCGGGTGCAGCGCGAGTCGCAAGCAGGGACGGGGGAGTTCGGCGGGGCGCGCTCTGCACACTGCCTCCAATGATACCGCCGGGAGAGGTGGCTCCGGGCAGCAACCGATGTCACCGCAGTGCCTCTGACCAGGAAGTCCTAGGATCGAGACACGACGGTGGCAGGATCTTCGATACTAGCTAGAAAGCTAGGTCTAGTTCTGCACTGTCTGGAGAAGAATTCTAGGGCCGGCTGTTCTGATCAGACGTTTTCCGTGTTTTTTTTTTTTTTGTCAATACCAGGTGAATGCCGGAGTAGTACCTTAACAAAAGAGCCACGGACCGCGCGCGATCTTTCTTTCCCATTCCTTATCCTATCCTACCCCTCCCTTACTTACACACCACACACACATACTTACACTTACCTGCACTACATTACCACAGATGACGAGAGATCGGTCGTGAGTTTAGAGCTTGTCCCGGCTGGGACGGTGCCCCGCTATTAGGAAATACATGGTTAAAGGAAAAAGCATTAGTCGACAGTAGGTCGTAGCCGCAGCGAAGGATTATCACCGCTACCTCTACTGATAAAACAAGCACTACATTTACGGTACTAATGACTTCATCCGCTGACTCGCCCGCAATCAGTATTCCACCAACCAACCGTCCAAACGACACCACGCGCACACAAGGTAAATGAAAATTGGATAATTCAAAAGTTTATTCACCAGCTTCGGTGGCCCACGGCATCAATTGATGTCATTGCAGTGCCTCAGACCGGGAAGCCCGAGGTTACGATTCCCGATGGTGCCAGCATTTTCGATATTAGCTACATAACTAGGCCGTTGACTGGGAGAGCATTCAAGCGACCGGCTGCGGACTGATCGGCATTTTACGTGGTTCCCCCGATTAACACCAGACGAATGTTGGAGCATTACCCTTACAAACGGGCCCCGGATCACGCGCGACCTTTTCTTCCTCTTCCTTGTCCTCTCCTCACTCCTTACGTACACACACACACACACACACACACACACTTACATGCACTACAGTACCACACATTTCGGGAGACACGTCAGGAGCTTCGAGCTTGTTCCGGGTGGAGGCGGTTTTATGAGGATACTTTTTTTATTTAACAAGTGGAGCCCTTTGGGGGGGAATTTTAAAATGTAAATGAGGATTCTTGCAAAGTACCCCAAAATTAAATCATAAACCGAATAACTTATTTTCTAATGAAGGAAGTGGTGCCACCGAATGGAACAGGCTTCCTAGTATTAGTTTTCGATTTCTTTTGATGCCGGCTAGCTACACGAATTTGTCATATACCCTAGCCAGCTGACATCTACAGCCACCCAAAGTACATTGTTTTTAACTTTCTTAATTTTTCGGTTTCCTACTAATAGAACGGAAATATTATTTTAAGAATATTGAAAAACGGTAAAACCTAGTCATAAATGGCAATTTCCTTTGAAAAATTTGGAGCAGTTTTTAAAAACTGTCGCTTAAACGCTACTGTGAATTCGAAATTTGATTATTCACAGCAAATTTTTGAGTTTTCGAAAACCTTCATTTCAAGACATTTGAAGTACTTTAACCTACAAATACAACAGTGTTTACAATTTGCTGGAAATGTGCATATTAGCGGCGAGATCTTTCAAAAAATTACATTTGTGTATTTTTTGAAAAAAAATAAAAAAATTACCCCGTAATGAACTTTAGATCATATTAAAGAATGCAATTTGCACTATTCTTTCAAAAAGTTTGAAGGAAAAATTTTGTACCGTTTTAGAGAAAATTGTGTTGGAGCGTTTCTGAAATTGCGAAATTTTGAGCTAGATTTGACAGAAAAGACTGAGTTTTCGAAAAACTTTATGTAACATTATTTAAAGCACATGTACTCAAAAATATGATAATGTAAACGAATTGCCGCTAATGAAAATATTTACGACGAGAGAGACAAGTCAAAGAAGTACGTTTTAATCGTTTTTGGAAAAAGAAAAGAATAAAGCAATACGTCGTTTATGCCACTTTATAGAGTGCATTTAGAACAATCCCTACCAAAAGTTTAAAGAAAAAATATGGAGCCGTTTTTGAGAAAATGTTGGGGGGAAAAAATCAACACTTTTTCGGTATTAGGGGACCCTAAAACATGCTTTTCCATTGAAATCTTGAAATCGATTTTCCGCAGCATTACATAACTTTCCCTATTTACTTCTCTTATTTCGTATATACGTACGTATACAGAAGTATGATAAAAAGTAGGGAACCGTAATATGTACGAAATTTATTTTTGTTATGAATTTGCAAAAGCACAAATAAAACTTTCGAACGTGAAATTAGCAGCCAACGGCGCCTCGCTAAATAACTTAAAAGTACTTCATAAATACTTTATTCTCCCAGAGAGAGTCGTTTTATAGCATTTCTTGAAGAAACGCATCTTTCTTTTTCCACCCACATTAACAGCTCAAGCATACGTTACTTCACTTAGGATCTTTAAAAAATCTACACATATTGAGGTAATATCTTTTCCCTTCTTTTTCTTTCTTAAGCGCCTTTCGCCCCAATGAAGACCACAACGCGCCGTTCAGTTTCTATGCGCGCGTATGACCTCACTCACGAGAGGGATAACTTTCATTAAATTACTAATGACGCCAAATTGAGCAAGGAAGAATAAGATGAACCGTAACGACGTTAATGATAAAGTATAGGTTTATATCGTGACCCACAAATCCATCGATGCTCCAGGTGAAGGAGCTTTGCAGTTTGGAGTTTCAGTGACGAATTATGTAACGCAGTTGGGGTTCTCTCGCGATGCGATTCGTTCGCTTCTATTCAGGATCAAGTTAATCAAATTTGACATATCATAAGCACTGTACCGCAAACAGCAACGACTTCCTGCTACGCTACATGAAACACCGCCCAATACGACAGCTTATGTGTATTAGGTTGGAATATTGGTCCTTGGGCACATATGATCAGCCAGATGTGGCAAGTGGGTTGAAAAATTGCACTGAAAAAGGTTGCCGAGATACTGAAACCCTATTTACGTAGTGCCCAGCTTAATAGACGTTATTTACCACATAGTAAAATCTCACGAGTTTGTTACAAAAAACATGCAAAGATATCGAACAAAGTTTCACTCCAACCAAACAAGTGAATTATTGCCATTAAATATAGCATGTTCTGTATTAAAAATTGTATATGGGAACCGGTGTTATTTTCTCTTTTTATTTTCCTATTACATTAGGAAAATAAAAAGGGAAGATAACACGGGTTCCCATATACAATTTTAATCTCTCAACAGCACTTTTGTGAAATGGCGAATTTACGCAAGGGTTAAACGTATACCAGTATGACACTTCACCTCTTTCCCATACATCCAAATGTCTAATACCGAGTGAACACATGATGGCTCGTTTACAGTGATAGTTACAACGCTTGTTTGCAAAAACCTAACATCCACGTAACCGAACGCCAACTCACATTTCCACTATGTGCTTACGGAATACACACTAAATCAATTTCGAGCAACCACTTGATCAAGATTTATTATAAGCCCGCACCAACAGAGAGCAGTAATCAAAACACACCCAGGATGCGCGTATTGGAAGAATTGAGGTCGCACCTTCCCGAGATCGAAGAACGCCTGCCAAACAAACCCAGGAGCGCGCGGTGCTTTGCGCAACGCAACGCCACGCGTAATCGTCGGGATGGGGGCGCGCATCTGCTCAGGGCCGGCACAATGGTGTAAAGCAGAAATAAAGCAAATGGGAGCGGAGCGCGCGGCCGGGGTAAGGCGGGGGCAAGGCACGGGCACGGGCAGGGGCGAGCGCTTGCGCCACGAGGCCGCTCTAACATTACGCCTCATCCTAGCCTTGGATTCGCCTCGCCAGCCGCTCCTCGCGTCCACTGGCTCGAGTAGCCCGGCTATGAGCCGCGAGCGCGAGAGGGGGGGGGGAGAAAAAAGAGGAGAAAGAGAGGGAGGAAAAGGAGAAGGAGCGAAAGGAGGAGGGGCGAGAGGAGGAGGAAATGAGTATGGAGGGGTGAAAGGAAGAGGAGGAGAAGCAAAATGAGAAAGAAGGAGGAGAATGAGAAAGAGGAGAGAAAGGCGAAGCAGGAAGAGGAGACGGAGAAAGAGGAAAATGAGAAGCAAGTAGAGAGCAATGAGAAGAAAGAGGAAGACGAAAAAAGAATCAGGAGGATGGATAAGAGAAGGGAGAGAAGGAAGAGGGAAAGGAGAAAAAGGAAGAGGAGAGGGCTAAAGGTCGTAACATTACAGAATTTGTATAAACTCCCTTCTGGGAGATAAAGTGATAGAGAGGCTTCGAGTTCTGTTGACGACTAGAGTTGTTATTACTGATTTGAAGGAGAAAAAAAGCCAAGATACAAAAGTGGAATAGGTAGAAAAACTTGTAAAAGAAAAGTTCTTTTGACGTTGAAAATACTTTTTCTATTATTCGGGAGCGAACATTTCTAGTTAATATATTTCTTACCATATTTTGTTGGTACCTTTATTCGTCATTAACTATGAATACTACAAGGGAAGGGTACGGTTCGGGAGCCCAAGGAAACGTGCACACATTTCGCTTCCCTCTCATACGTCACATACAGTATTTCGTGTTTTTTTTTCTGTATTTCGTCAAAAAATAATGAAATCCAATCAAATTATAATTATTGATATATATATATATATATATA
>BOPP01000038.1:9432284-9460534 GCA_017312745.1 Gryllus bimaculatus | reverse complement strand
CCCCCCCCCCCCCCCGACCCACCGTGTGCAGCGGTGCAGCGGCCGTGGCAGCGCTTCCCCGTCGGTCTCCGCCGCCCACCGCAACAGCACAAGGAAGTCGTCCGCGAGCCTCCCCCAACGGCTCCAATTATTGCTTCCGCCCCGGAGCCGGACGGCCAGCCGAATCGACCTGGTTTCCGCGAACCCCGGCCCAACCGCGCCGTTACGCGCGCAGATGCGCCGCGCCGCTCCGCCCCACGCCCTCGCATATTCCCCGCGCCGCTGCACCGCGGGCGTTTCCCGTCCAACGGAGAATTCGACGGATCGCGACTCGGAAGGACGCTTCTCCGTTCCGAAGCTCCAGCCACTGCATCGCTTGCAGCGGATGCCCTCCGAAGAATGCAAGCGCATTCTGGTTCCGCCTGCCACGCACGTATTTGCAACTTGTAAGAAAAAAATTGCAATCTGATTCAAAATTTAGAATTTTAGAGGCAACGTTTGGGGCATCCGTTTTGTTTCAATCGCTTTGAAAATAATTCTATAAATAAAAATCATCGCATTGCTGTACACAGACAGGACATTAACAATACTTTTTTCTACATTATCTGATAACCTGGATTAGTAAGAAAGGAAAACACCAAAAAAGTCTATATTTATGAAGAACCAATTTTCTTCCCGTTAGAGCTATTCTTCCTAAGCAATATCCTTAATGGGACGACCGCAAGAAAGTACAAATAACTGATACTTCGTTTTTATCTCGGGCAAAAATGAAACGAGTGACGCATGAAGGTAATTATATATGGAGTACACGGTGGTTAATCAATTATTGCATTTATTGATTCTTTCAATACAAGGAGACGAGGACTAGTGACAACACCTGTTTATTTTATCTAAAAGCTTTTTTGATCGCCGTGCAATCATCAGTGAGAATGTGCCGTGACGGGGGAGCAGGTAGATGAACATTCTCGCAATCACCTAGCATACATTTACAATGACAAAGAACACGTTGAGAATGAAAAGGGTTTATGTAGAAACGAATGCATGTTATACATATGCGTCTTCTTGTTCCACGTACTCTTTGTGTAATGATGCAAACACTACACACCACACCACTTCATACTTCGCCTTCTTTACACCTACGAAACCATACCTTCTTCTACTAGGTTTCAGATTACAAGCCAGTTAATTGCAAGCTCAATTCAGACCACTCTACTTATTTTGCAAGTGTTTCGAAATCGCGAAAGTTCTATCTCGACCGTCTACTTTCACTGAAATTGAAATCCGTCCCCTCCCCATTGCGAGCACGACACAATCTACACTGGCATCGTGCATCACTACGCGATGTATTCAATCATCTCACATTTACAGGGGAGGAGAATAAGACATCGCGTGCAGCGCACAGCACACTACATTTTTCCACACTCTGCCCAGGAGGCGCGGCTACTATCACGCGCCCCACACATCCTTTGTTACAATGACATACTGTCGATAC
Source organism: Gryllus bimaculatus (assembly GCA_017312745.1). Classification (NCBI taxonomy): domain Eukaryota; kingdom Metazoa; phylum Arthropoda; class Insecta; order Orthoptera; family Gryllidae; genus Gryllus; species Gryllus bimaculatus. Next base: position 9,459,063 of record BOPP01000038.1, on the reverse strand, counting down.
AGAGACGCCCCGTTATGAATTTAAATCGTTACTAGGAACAAGTACAATACTGTCATATGCAGCACAGCGCTTTCACTGACGTTCGAGAACGTGCAATGCACTTTGCTATCCGCTTCCCATCGCTTCCGAGCAGGAAAAGCGCCGTTTCATTTTCATACAGCCCTCCCTCCGCCCTCTCTCCTACCCTTCTTCCCCATATGGCACATATGTGTACCGGCGCGCGTGTCTCAGACGAACGTGGGCCGGCCGCGGACTGGATATGATCCGAGAGAAACCTGAGTTACATCAGCGTTTTGTAAACGAGCTTCCACATTATAAAGTCGAGCGATAAGGACGTATACTTTCGACTATTGGAAAACGGCCGTGTCGCCGCGGAGGCGGGCGGGCGAGTACTTTCCGATGGATGGAGAGCGTGTTTCTCCGGCGGCGAGGAGCGGCGCTCTTTGCGGTCGCCGGTATCGGCCTATCTCCGCGGAGGCGGCCGGGGCGTCGGCGGTCTATTCACGCTCTAATGGCACCTTTAGATCCATTGTCTCCTCCCGCGCGGCCGATGCGATCTGCGAACGCGGCGCCTCGGGGCAGAGCAGGGCGCGGCGGGCGCCGGCGGGGGGCGGGGCCCTGGGGACGCACGCGCACGCCACGCGCGTGCCGGCCAACCCGGCAGTTACAGGGAGGCGGCGAGGACTCGTGGAGCGGTGCTGGGCTGCGCGGGGAGAGGGCGCTTGGGCGGTGCGGAACAGAGCTCGCTGAGGGGATGGGGGATTAGGCGAGGCAGAGATGCCGGACAGCCGCACAGCAACGCCTGGGGGACGGATCTGTTCCGTAGGTGGCAGGGTGGTGCGGACATAGTGTGGACGTGGGGCGGCAAGTGGTGCGGCCGCGGGCCCAGGTGTAGAGTGAAATGTCGCGGGCCGGGTGGTGCGGGCGATATGGAACGAGGTGCGGGAAGGCGAGGGACATAGTAGGAAGCGGGGCGGGATGTGCTGGCGACACGCCATGGGACGGGGGGGGCACAAGACGTGCAGGCGGACAGCGCGGGCAGGGAGAGGCAGTTAGGGGGGAAATGACGGTGAGGCGCAGGGCCGCGCCTGGCGGAAGGATCGGCGACCGGATGGATGCAGCGCGGGACGTGGTGCAAGTCAGGGGCAAAGCGTGGTGAGAAGCGGAGCGGGGCGATATCAAAACAGGCGTCGTGACGAGGCGGGGCGGGGCGGGGGCGGGTGGGACGAGGAGGGGAGGGCCGCGCCCTGCGAGAACAAGTCCCAGGAGGTTGGTTGTGTTCGTGCACGCGCGCTCTTGTTCCCGACCTGCGGAACTGTGAGCTGGTGGACTTCACTTCGTGTTCAACCTTTCACCAGCTGTTTCACTTTTCTTCGAACTAAATGAAGCAGTACGATTTAGGAATCGAATCACATGGCAGAACTCGTATTTGAAGAAAATATTAGTGAAAACTGGTTTGATAATAAACATTTCTATGTTCGGCGTTACTCTGAGAACACCGATACTATAGGCTACATATTTTTTATCAAATAAATCATTTAAAATGCCCATTCATTCATTATAAATAATAACCCCTTTGAAACATGAAATCATTAATATTATATCCACTAACTCTCATTCTATCTCACTAAGCTCTTAAGCAGTTGCGTATAAGCGCAGTTGAGTATAAGATGCAAGCCTACATGCGTTACTTTCTTCTCAAACTTCCTGAACGATATTACCAAACTACACGAGTAAGGCCAATCACATACACAATTTTGTAGCTTCTACGCTCACACAAGAATTTTGTAATCGTCCTGTGTGATTCCATTTAAGGTCACAACCACGCGCGCACTGAACCGCGACAATGCGCACTGAACCGCGAGCCACTGAACTTGCGTCTTGCCTCAAACTATCCCACACTCTCTCGCGCAGCTGAAGGTGAATGTCGCAGATAAACATCTGGGCGCTCATCCGGCGCCTCATCTAGTCAACGGCGCCCGCGAGACGCGTCACACCGCAGCCTCCCAGCCCCACGACCCGTTCATTCGCACCGCAAGCTGAATCACTGATCCGGCTTGCGCGCTGTAACTTAACTGCTTAATTATGGAACAACCGTAGAGGAAGAACAACCTTTAAAAGCGAAGCGGTTGTTATTTGTTTCACTTAACGTGACTTTATCACGGTTTTATTTTAAACATTTTGCCTGATACGGGCTTTATTAAATTAGTTTTAATTAGGAATCAGTAATTTTCTCGATATATTGAACTTTATAAAAAATTAACTAATACGCAGAAACACACACTGAAAGAAATACACACTGCCTGTACGTAGCCAACCGATTCCTGTATGTTGCGTTCAGGCAGTTACTGAAAAAGTGGTCCTAACAAGTAAATTACTGCTGTAAATTACATTTAATACTTATTGCATATCTGCATACACAATTCACTTACTAAGAATCGATTCCGATCTAATTTTCCATCTATTTTTTTTATGCAAGCAAGATCATTCCAACTATGCTACGTTGTTGTGAGAAACAGTTCCGTATTTTCCATTGTACCGTTGCCAACCCTGGCCCTGCGTCGTCGTTAAAGGAAGTAGGCGCGCCCTGGATCTCACCGAGAGAGAGAGAAAGACGCGCCCCTTTTCCTAGACGGTGGCGACGGCGATGCCACGTCGAGAAATCCTCGGCCGGGAGGACGGTAGCATACTTGGCAAGCGCCGAGGATGGGCTGGCGCCGAACTGCGGCCTACTGGACTGAATGAGGGGACGCGCGGATTCTTGGGAGGAAAAAAAAAAAAAAAAGAAAGAACCGGGCTTGGCGACATGCGTCGAGCGAGAGTTTCTTTCACTTCAAAAGGCCGACGTTCGCTATATCCGATTGTGTTGGATCATTATACTAAATCAATCAATCAATCAATCAATCATCGTGGTACAGGAAATCACAAAACGTATGCAGTTAGTTTATCTATTCATCATTTACGGGAAATTATTATTAAATTATTACCATTTTCATGTCTAGGAAGAGAAATCATTTAGATGAAACACGTCACTTATAAACATTTCAGGAGTCTAAGAGCAAAATGAATTAAACCGTCCCGTAGACCAAATTAAAATTTTATTTTCTGTCAACATACGCCAAAGCACAAATGTTCAACACGACGGCCCTGGTCAAATCGACGTGCTCCAGCTCGAACGATCGGGAATACTAACATAACCGGTCATGTGGTCTCTTCCAAATTGCGAGTTCCAGTGCCGGTGGGCGTGGACATTCCTTAATTACAACGCGGGCTCAGGCATCTGCAAGTCCAGATGAGATAATGAGGTACACGCTCCTCCTAATTAAGTAATTGCCCGCACTTACGAGGTCAGTTAATTACATTCGAAGAAGACAGGAATCACGAGGCTCAAGCACAAAGCACTCGCACTTTCATTCTATTACGCACGATTCTTAGAAATGCATTTTTTAAATCGCTGTGGCAGAAAAAATGCCTCCGCCTTCACAGATTTAGAACTATGAGAATGTCGACTGTTATCAAACACACTGCAATCGCATCTTATTGCGCACGTTTCCATTCCTGGTCTGTAACCGCGATTGCGTCAACTTTCGCCGACGCACTTTCTACGATAAGGAAGAAACAATGTAAAGGAGCAAAAGGTTCGGACAAATACATTCCTTCGCCAATTGACATGCACGAAACCATCCGTAACAGCAAGAGTAAAATATCTACATTAATCCTTTTAATGGGAAAGATTTCATTTGAAACGTCTGTGCCATGATCTCTCTGCAAATAACGGAATATTAGTACGGAAAATATAACTAATCTTGAACACTAAAAAAGATATAACGGTTAAAAATGCATATGTTCAGCAGAGAGAGAAGACAATCTACCGTCTACCGAGATTAAAAAGTAGTTTTCTATGAAATATAAATCAAAGAGTAAACTGTCAAGCGGTGTTGATATTTACATATATTCGTAAAAAAGATAAACGTAGAACAAAACTGAAGCGAGATCTAATCACTAATCACACAACCGGAAACTCACTCTGTAACGCTCAGGCGGAAGCGTTATGCTGAAGGGCAAACCAAAAACACTCCCCCCCCAAAAAAACTGTTGAATTTCACATAAACTAGCCCGTTTCTGCAACTCTTGCATAAGCGGAAAATGACAGAGCACACGTCTCCCGCAGCCACCCATTGGAAGCCCGACCTTCAGCGACTGCGTCCGCCCCCTGCAGCGCCCCGCCGGTTCCGACCGGGCGGCAGGACGGCGCGGCCCCGTCACGAAACGGAAGTCTCGGGCGCGCTCGCGAAAAAAAGTGACCATTCGAAAGCGCAGGACGCGGGCGGCGGTGGAGGCGGCGGCGGCGGCGGCTCGCTCACTTCTTTCCCCGGCGTCACAAAGCGACCAAAAGGAGCACGCCAGAAAACACGTGCAGCCGCGTCCGACAAGGGACGCTCATGTTTGCTCTGCGAGGACGTCGGCGGCGGTTGAAGGCGGCCGATAAAGGGAGGGCGGCGGCGGTGGCGGCGAGTCTTCCATCACGCCGGCGCGGCAGGTGCATGCGGGGGCGGGGCGGCGCGGCGGCCGGGCCGCGGAGCGGGGCGGCTGGGACGGAGAAAGCTGCGGGCGACGGAGCGGCGGCGGCGCAGGGTGCAGGCGGCGCGGGGCGGGGCGCGGCGCGGCGAGGCGGGGTGGGCGGGGTGGGCGGGGCGGAGTGGGCAAGCGAGCAGTTACGGCGAGAGGCGCACGCGGTATTCGCGGCGGTGCAATCCGGTCTCCGATCTCGTTCCACCTGACTCGGACACGGCCGCCCCTCTCCTCCCTCTCCGAGCCGCCGCAGAGCCGCACTTCTCGCACCGCCCCGCCGCGCCGTCCGTCTGCTAATTAGCGGGACGCTATGTCGCCGTGCCAGCCGCTGTCCGCACCAGCGAGCAAAGCGCAAGGTAGGCGGGCAACGGCGGCGAAGTCGCAGACGCGCCCGTCTGGCCCGGTGCGATGCTCGCAGCCGCACCGACTGCGCGGAGGCGGGTCCGGATTGGGCCGTCGGGAATGGTGGTGGCTGTGAGAATCGTAGGGACGCAGGATTGGGGATCGGCGGGTTAGGGCTGGGATTTGGTGGAGAAAACGGGGGGGGGAGACAAGCGGTGCTGTTCGGGTGGCGCGATGAGGGTGGGGCAGCCGGGTGGCAGATAAGGAGGGTCTGGGTCAGCCACATAGAATTAAGAGATACGCATAACTAAAAGAGTGACACGGACGGAAGAGGTAAAAGACAGACAAAATTAGCTTAATGAATTTTGTTTCTATGTCAGAGCATGTAACAAGCACTATACGTGTCTACATTTCACGAAATACTACGTGCGGATGTATATCAACAATATATTGAAATTTGTAATGAATAATTGCAGTTCACTGAAGTATCAAATAAGAGGTACATCGTGAATAATTATATTAATATTACGCAAAAGCATGTTTAAGTGCGGTTAACTCTAAATGTTAAAATTACAGTGTTTTAAATTGCCTCTCAGCTAGTAACCAAATATGTATTCAATGGCCTTTGAAAAATAAAAAGAACTTATAATACAATTCTGTAAATGCGTAAAAAGAATTTCCAGTTAGGGCAAATTAACATGTTCACAAAATAATATTTTTATAATCTTAAATCATAACTGATCCAAAAACGAATCCAATATTAACAAAATGTTGCATAAGAACACCCGGAGAGGTGAAAATGACTATCCGCCGCAATGGAGCACAGAAAGAAGTTGATTACCTGCCAACATAATATAAAAAACCCTCCAGTCCAAACACCATATCAGGGCTGCACTTTTTCCGCCGCGCGCAGCCGCGCCGGACAGCTTCCTCTTTGAACGGCGGCGGGGCGCCGATGCAGCCATCAATAAGCGAGCGGTCAAAGTGCATCGCTGCGCCTTTTCAAACGCTCTCTCCGAGATCATTCCATAGCCCGGCGCGGCGAGTGGGGGCGGGGGAAGGGGGGAGGGGCGTCCCGTCCTCCGAGAGGCGCCCGCGCAGCAACTCATCCGCCTTCCGGCACCCGCTGCGCCCGCTGCGCCGCGCCGCGTCGACGATGGCGACGCAGGCGCCAGTTGTTGGGTTCTCCTTGGATTTTGGTCCGTTTATCTCCCCGATGTCATGCTGACTGGTAATGTCAACGTGGATAGGACCAAGATAATATATACTTTTAAAAAAAATCATGATTATATTTTAGTTTTTAACTATTTTTTATGCAAAAAAAAGGCGAGAGAGGGACACTGTCGTTTTCACTGCTGACGTAAGAGGAGAACTGAACACGACTGTGTAATAAAGTACAAAAGCATAACAGTTTTCTAGTATTACATGTATAATCAGAAAAGTAAAACGAAGTTTCACTTATTACAAATATGTTTCTGAACTATATGAAAACGCCGTAACACTAATAGTGTTGACAACAATAGTATGTAATTCAGAGATGATAGTTAACCATTTTGATATAAAATCCGTGGGAAATTTTACCGTAGCTTGACTCGATAATGTTTTATGTTCATCAAGGAGGCCGAACACTAAAACCACGCCGTCGAATTGCAAATGCGCGCGCGAAGTGAATAAACAATATATGATTTTTTCCAAAAAGTATCCTAACTTAACCCAATTACATTTCCACGAACGTAGGCAATATGGCGAGGCATGCAAAAATAATCGTTGGTTATTATCGATAATAATTGCTAATTAAGTCAGAACACATTGCTTAGTCCGCCAACACGTATATTGTAAAATTATTTTTTTCGAGCAGTATTTTTAAAGCAATTTCAAATTTTTTACTTCGCTGTGACACATTAAGTAACTTAGTACGTGTGTTTCTTTATTTTGTGTGGTTTGAAGAAATATGAAAACTACAACTAAGGCAATACATATAAAAATCAACAACACCCGATGCAGTTTCTCTTCAACGAATATAATGCTTCGCGTTTCCTCGCGGCCTAACCATATCAGCCACAGCATCGTCACCTTCACCATCTAGAGTATTCCGCCGCGGGCGGAGGAAAGTGGCTTCGATTGATATGGGCTTCCTTACGCAACTTCCTAGTAGCCTCGTTAAAGCGTCGGTCCCGCTTTTGTTACTTACATCCATTATTATCCACGCGTCAAACACGGCGCCAACGCTTTGTCTGTGCGGGACGTTCACTCGGTGAGCGCCTGCGCGGGGAGGAGGGCGAGGACCAACGCGAGAGGTGACTGCCGAAAAAAGCAGAGTGGAGAATTAACGAAGTGGAATGTCGCTGGTCGAGGGGTGCGCGATAGCTATCTTCGCAGTGCACTGGATCGAGTTCCTTCCGGCTCGATTTGGGCAAAGAAGGACGAAGAGGAAAGCCGAGATGGTGCATGTTCCGAATGGGTGTATAAAATGATTCTGTCGTTTTCTCACAGCGTACGAGAAAGTGACATGCTATCAACAAGAATGCAAAGGAATCAATTCAAGAAAAGGAGGTTGTCCATTAAAAATTAAACGTAAGCAATATTACTTAAATTTCAAGAGTGATTTTCAACGACCACTCTAGATGAAAACTACGATCTTGACCACTCATCTCTAGGAAATATGCTGATTCCATACCCATTAGGTTGAACTATTCAGAATAATTTGTAAATCCATTTTCTTCGGTTCTTCGGAAGTGCATTATAATGAAGTGCCTCACTTCTTCTGACAAGCGAAATGCAGATCCGCATACTTAAGCTTGCTAAGATCTCGTCATCTGGGAACAGAAATGTGGAAAAGTGTAAAACAGGCTCGTCAACAACTTCCGATAGCAATCCTTACGTAAACCGCAGGACCCGGCCACCTGTTTCCGGTGGGAATCGCCTCGGGAGTGCGTTCACGAGGGGGCGGCTTCGGAACCAGCAGGGTATAGGTGCAGACGATGAGTATCCCCTGGGAAGATGAGTATCCGCGTGCACCCATTGTTCCGTAGACGCCGCCTTCCTTTTTTTTTATAGCGGAAGACCGGGCCACACCTTCACCTTAGTGAAACAACGGGCGCCGCCACCGTCGCCGTCACCTCCTCCTCCTTCTCCGCCGCCGCCGGCACGACGCCTCAGGGGCCGGCGCGGGTTGCTCTCTCCGACGCGAACGGGTGTTTTTTTTGCGACCGGGCCGCTCCCTCTGTGCTGCAGGCTGGAGCCGAGTTTTGCAACGGACCGCTAAAAGCCATTGTAGAACATTGCTTCTCAACGGATCCCCCCCGAACGATGCATTGTTTGGCTTCCGTTCCCTTAATGTAACGGCGACGGCCACTTTCAATTTCGGATTGCATGATCTCTCGTACCACTCGTAATGTTTGTGCGTATACCTCTCACGACGTGCGATGCATTTCCGCAAATAGCTTAAGAGTCGGGATTCTTTGCATAAAGGATGCGATATAACAGAACGGATTCATATTTACACACGATGTTCAATTTTTTAAGACAATGAGGAAGTACCAAAATTATCATGCGTTTTGTTACGAACCTGGTATACCGAATAAAACCGCTATTGAAGAGATCACTCATTTTACAAAAGATTCACTCGAGAGAAAGGAGTTAACAATTACATCGTCTTTAAAAAATAGGAAGTAAAAATATGAAACGTACTAATACTTGCTTAGCACCGGAATGCATCATAAGAAAAACCTCTTTTCCCTAAGTGGACATGTTGGAAAAGAGAGATATCCTTGATTAAGGCTATTCTTTCACCGTAAACTGTATTATTTTCTCCTTAGCCTGTAAATAGAAACCATTAAATGATAAAGCCTATATTTTTGGAGCGATTCTCTCTTATAAAACACTTTCAGAAAGCACACCCCAAGAACAACAAATTGGATGTACTCTTTTCTTTGAAGCCAACAACTTGAATTATTGGTGGTTTCATCTAACCTGCTCCGCAAACAGAAATGAGAAATCTACTCAGAGGCGTTCCGACGCTTGTAAATAAATACTACCGGATAACAAGCCACGAAACCTCCCAACACAATTTGTGACGTGTCGGCTGATGCACCATGGGCCACCTGGTGTATTCCCTCATTAGTAGACTAACGAGCTACGTGCAACCGGTTAATAAAGAATATTTTGTGCCATCATGGTCACCTTCTCAAACCACAGTGTCCTTACTCAATTTTCACAAGATAACTGCCCCATCTCTGTTGCCTACGATGTGCCTGCCCCCCACCTGCCAACAATTAACTGGGATGTATGACTCTCGCTTTCCACAACGCCCACTTATTACATTGACCTGCAAGCCAGCCACAAGAGTTGCTCCACTATTTTGCTCGTACGGTGTCACCATTTCAGATGCTACACTGCCAGGCCCGGAGATTCAAACCTATAACTCCCCTTTCGGCAGCCTACCATCCCCAAACATAGCCAATCCACCTTGCAACCCACGTAATTAATGCCAGACCACAAATTAACCAGACCACACTAATTCATTCCTCCCCTCGCATCCTATTGACGTTCGCTCGACTCCACCTCGACCCCACACTGCATGCTGCAGCCACCCGCTTCAAAACCGCCCTGCGCGACACGACCGTTGCCCAACCATGCCCTCCTCGCCCGCCCGCACAACGAAGACTCCCCAGCGAGCGCCATATTTCAAGCGCCTCTTAATTACGACCCCGGCGCCGCGCGGCACCGAGTAGCCACGACCGGGCGCCGGTGGCAGGGCGTGGTTCGATCCGAGCGCGCTCCGCGGCCCAAGTTGAAGGCCTCGGCCGTTGCGATGGCCGCTGGAGGAATGAGGATATAACGGGAGTGTTGGAGTGCGCCTTCCCGAGAAATCCGGCCGGTGCGCGCGCACACACACACACACACACGTCGCACCGGCGGCGCGGCGGTGTAGCGGCGCCGCAAGGGGCAGAAGAAAGCTAATAAATCGTGGGAGGGGAGGGGATGGGCGAGGCGGCGTTGTCTTAATCCCCTAACGAGCATCGGGAGAGCACGCGCGCGTGGCCGTTGGCCGCCGGCCGCTGCCCCGGCGGCCGACCCACCCCGCACCGCAGCATCCTCAAGAAGGTTTCCCCGTCAGCCGCCGGCCTTAATTCCAGCCACCGCCGCTCCAATGTTTACTTTCCACTGTCACTCGAGCACACACTTGCTAGCAGAGGCGCATAATTCCTTCATACAATTTAAAAGAAGTACAACCCTTCTTCATTATTTTCATGAAATGTCAACTACTATTCGCATAAATGCATTTCAGTTTTCACTTACCCGTTTAATAAAATTATCACGATAGAAATATCAACAAAAATATATAATCATGAATCGGAAAATGGGTTTGGAAATTGACTCCATAAAATTAACTTTTTTTGAAGGTATCCTTTTTGGCGATTAACGTACTAAATATCCGTAATTCTACGAAGTAAACAGGAAAGAATTTGTTGCAAACGTTATCGAGAGTACACATACTTAAAATAAGATAGAGGAATGAACCGAATATTATAGAAATTTTTAAGGTACTTCCGTAAAAATGGCATTCAGGATTTCAACATTGAAAGAAACAGATGTAAATAACTAATATTACAATGACCTCGATAACATGTTTTGTCAGAAACACTCTTAGAACTCAAACATTCGCCCTCGCAATATCTCCCTTGCAAAATATTTTACGTATCAAAATTCCAGCTGAATCGTCGTGCGTAGCTCCCTTCAGACGCAAGTGCCTTAGGTTTCCATTCTTCGCTGCGCAAAGGGAGGCGTGGCGGAGCGGGGCGTGGAGGGGCTGAGCGGGGTGGGGCCCGCCGGCCGCCGGACTCCACCCATAATCACTATCAACAGGGCCATCGACAAGGTCTCTCAATGAGCGGCTGCCGCCTTATCCTCAGATCTCCGCGGCGCTTACGCTCCCGAACACTGCCGCGAGCGCCGGGGATTTCAATTTCAAGAAATGGCGTCCTTTCGCCCACACATCTTCTCATGCAATCAGCTTCACAACTGATGTGGCACTTCACAGAGCCACTGTTCTAGAATACAATTTCTCACACGATGATAAAGCCCATGCATCGTCGACGGTAGGGCTAGTATTCAATGGTTCACGATTGTTTAACCATGGTTCAGGATTCTCTAGTACTCATAAATATTTGCATTAATTGGTACATTTGCCGGTCTGGATGCCCGAGATCGTTAATGCGCTTGTGCCGTAGCGATCAACGAAGGATTGCGGGTTCGAGTCCCGCCTCGGGCATGGTTGTTTTTGTGTTCGTCCTTTCACCCCCTATCATCATCATATCATGTCATCTACAGTTATCATAAAGTTAAATGCAATAGTGATCGCTAATGACCTCGGTGTTGATGCGGCCTAAATAGAAAATATTATGAACTCGCACAATGCTAGATAACACGTAACACGATTCAAGAGTGAACCACTGTCAATCTAGACCACTGACTCGTTATTCACAAATTTCAAAATTGTACACAAAAATATCTACAATTCATTTGAATAATAACAGATATGTAGAGAAGCATATTTTTATTGCTTCAAACTAAATCCGTTTGATCAAAAGAACTAAATCTTAGGGGAAAGGGAAAGGCAACAAATTACGATCATCACTTCATTGAATTCAACCATCCCTAATTTACTTTGCCTTGTTCAACTATTAATGATGATTACAATATGGAACAGAGAACATGTCGAAGAAGCAAACACGTAACCATAAGAAAAAAAATGTTCCACATCACGAAACTAGGGAGGAAACGAGCAAGTTATGAAACTTACAGAAAACGATCTCCACAAGAAAAGGAGAAAGGAGAGAAACGCGCCTGTAACAAGCTCACAATACTTGGCTCGTAGGTGTAAGTTTATAGATGTCTTGCATCACTAGGTAACATTTCTTTGATTCGTCGAAAAGTATAACAATTTCAATCCAAAGCTTTCAATGGATTTTATTCATTCTGATTAATGTTGGCAAAAAGCGAAAAATGATTAGAGAAACGCTAAGTTTCATTAACTACTGTGATTAATTCCTTACTGAGTTTTCAGCTCGTTCTCTTTAAATGCTTATCGTTTGCTGATTGAGTCGTCAAACGATTTTTTGTGGCAAGATCTGACATTTCTACTTTTTGAGACACACATTAAGTTTGTGGGATAAAAGTAAAGTGCCTCCTAAAAACGAGTACGGCAAATATAACTTTAGTGTGAATTTCACTCGAAAATGCGAAGGTCGTCTTTGAACATTCACTGGAAAATACTTTCAACTGCTACACAAATGCATGGCCAACTCTTCAAAGAATGGATACATACAAACACATCCATCGCATATTACTATGCCACCTAGATTCAGCAGAACCGACCACTTATCTCACAAGCGGGGTAAATCGAAACCAAAATTATTATTTTTTAAATTTAAACTCCAGTCAACTTCGTCCCTCAAGCTTCGCCAAGGATATTCACCACAACCGACCACACACCAAGCAACGGGAAACGATTCATCGCGACGATCACGAGCGACAAGACAGCTCGTGCGGCACTTGGAGCGGTTTTCTCCACGGGGCGTTGCGACTTGAGCATCCCAGCAGCGCTGGCGGGTGGGGCAGCGGTCGACAGAAGAAACCGCAGCACGGCCGCTGCCAGCGCCACAGCGACGTGACCGCCAACGACGAAGAGCGCTTGGGACAACACGGGGCAGCGAAGCGGTGGCCGCAACGACGGGCACGTTCGCGCAAGCGTGTTTTTTTCTTCTTCTTTCTTTCTTTTCTTCCTTCCCTCGCTGCGGCAAAATATCGCTGTTTCTTCTTCGTGGCGGTGGGAGATGTCAGCTTTTCGGCACGAAAACGGTTCGCGCGGGAAATGAATCGGTTTGCAGTCGCGGTCGCCGAGTACAAGAACAAAAAAAGTCAGTTTCCCAGTCCGTTGCCTAAATAAGTGAAGAAAGTCTCAAAACCAAATTTTCAATCATATCCATTATTTTTTTTTTTACCGAGACATTCAAATGCAGCAAAACATTTATTTCAGCAAATACAGATGATTCAGTTCTAATTAACGTGTTTTGTTAGAATAAAATTTAAAGACAATGATAACCAAATCGGAGTCTCTAAAGTGGAATTTTCCCACATCACAACTTTTTTCTTTGTTACGAGATACGAATAAGTAATACTTAGTACATTTGTTCTTGATCGTCATTATTTCATAAATAGAATAACACAGAAAGTTTTTTTTAGCTTTCAAATTCCTTTTTTGGGGGTTAATCCTGATACAAGTTACTTGTTATAGAAAATGTGTGTAAAAAAGTCTAAGCGTCGAATAAAATTTAAAAAAAATTCAATAAGAGCGCTAGCATCAAAGAGCCCTTGGCAAGAGTTTAATTAGGCTATTAGCTAACATAGCACACTCGCTAAATTTGAGATAGGAAAATTAATTTTACATTTGCTTCAAAATCTCTACTATATGTGAAATGAGAATTTATTATCTCGACAGACTATTACAGCATGATCTATAGGCTATAAATCAACCAATTCATTCCTCTACCTGGCAGGAAGTGAATGTCGTAAATAAAATAATAGTTACAGAACATCAACAATGCCTGCAAACTGTTGTGCAGAAAAAACAACACCATTTTTCAAAATAGTAAACAAATCTGACTTGAAAGTGTCCTTGAATTCCGTTCTTCCGATCGGACAGTGGAAATCCCCCCATCCGGCCGAAGAAGGTCGATCAATTAATTTTTGGCCCAATAGGCGTCTGGACACAAAAAGGTCAAGTTCATAGTAGATATTGGGATAAAATATAGTTCGAAAAAGAAGTAATTTATGATTCGAATATTTTACTGGCGGTTTACTTTCTAAACAATATGTTTCACACAATCGGTTTCAATACCCTACATCCGCATCTACCATAAACCTTTACACCTGTCAAACACAAGGTCTCCACAAAATATAACCAGCAAATTAAATCAGTACTAATAGGAACACTCACCGGCTCTCTACCTGCCCCCAAGCACCAACACTGTACATACCTGAAACACAAAAGAAAATTTCAGCCATAAAATAAACGTATAGGCTAATAAACAGACATAAATTACAATTTACTTGACAGATTTACAATGCTGCATAAGGAAATATGCACACCAACACGCAAACCTTATCACGAGTCCATAAATCAAACGGCCGAACCTAATTCTCAAGACAATGAAATTCGTTAAATCTATTGTAAAAGGACGTAGATTTGAAAAAAAGGCACGACGGATACAGACAAAACAAACATGATGGGTGCATAACGCATCGCAAGCGCAAATTAATTTCGTCGTGACTAAAAAGTTAACTCAATTGGAGCTGTCATGCGGCTGCAAACCGCATAACGAATTGAACGCGACTTCATTTGGGAAGGAGGCCCTTGGCAAAAAACACGGCAGCAATCGGCGGGAGGTCCGGGACAGCAGCGGTCGGAGAATACTAGAGAGCGGCGCCGACGGCAACTCCGCCTTCACATCCCGCAATCGGAAGTCATCAGAGGCGGAGGGGGCGGGTCTGCTACTGTTGGTTCAGGGGTTCAAGTCTTGGTCAATCCTTGTAGTTTCTAGGGTTCCTCCTATTTCTTCTGCCTCGTCCTCCTGTTGTCCCATCCTCACATCTAATCATCGAAATAACATTTTCATAAAATCATTCGCACATTTCAGTTATAGCTTTAAGCTTCGGTCTGGCATTATAATAAATAATGATGTCCGTGAAAATATTCTCTCATGCTCAGGATATGTGACAGTTTTCTTCGTCTGTGTTTGTGCGCCGTGGATTCATCTGGTTCCCGAAAGTTACCACACGCAAGCAAATTTTCCAGTCTGATTTTATCGATCCACTCGCAGCCCACTTTTGCTAGAGCGATGGATCACTTTTGTCTGGTCGGGAATGCTTCGCTATCTGTTCTGTCCCGGACTGGGATATTCGGAATAGGGATGCGCGCACATTCCTCATGATATGGGCAAACTAAAAGACGAAACCGAAAGAAACCCCAGGAACAAACCGTCGCGACTTTGATGGGGTGTCGATTAGTGTATCAGAATGTCATACTACAATACGTGGGTTCCAATCCGGTGGAAGCCGAGAATAATTATTAGCAAAGAAATCCTTCGGAGGGGAAGTAATACAGGTAGTCTCATGTGGTACATTTTCTGGTTGTAAAATATTCCAAAAATAAAATCGGCTAATGAGTGAATGTTTCGGACCCTGAGTGATACGTTCTTTCTCTGATGTATGTGGGTGCATTGATCTGAAAGCAGCATAGCGAAACTTGCCTGGTCAGACCGAAGAGCAGGCCTGATGGCCTGAGTGTAAAAGCATCATTGAACCGTCGGGACTCATTCGTGCAGTTTCCTCGCAGGACACCATTGGCGCTTGTGTTTACCCGGACGGGTACAGCGGAGCGAGCGAGACTGTTACGTATCGCGAGCGAGCGAGCGTGCGTGCAGTGATCTCGCGAGGGGAGCGCAAGGCCGACACGCGGCGTGGGAGGCGGCCAAGAGCGCGACCCCCGCGGTCGCCCCGCTGCCCCCACCCACACGCCTTCCCTCGTTGGGAAGGTATTTTGTTTCAACCGTTGGAAATACACATCCGGGAAGTTAGGGGAAATAATCACAAAAAATGATGGGAGAATTAGAGCACTTGGCAAGTTTAGCATAATTGGATAGAAGACAAATGTTTAAATGAAAGAAATCGAAGGTCTTCCCAAAACATTGATTAATATGCAGAAGATTCGACATTAAATTTTGAATTGGCGAAGAAACCCTGAAAGCCGCAAAAAGAAGGTAAACGTGTAGGTCTGGTAAACACAATGAACTCAGCTAAAGTCAGAAGAAGAGAACGCAATGAACTGATGCCAATATTACAGTAAGTTACGAATTGAAAGCAAAAATAACCAGGATATATCTGTCATTTACTGTCAGTAGGTTACGTACTGTATAGATATATCGGTATTCTCATTTAAACGGTCTTTCTTGGACGATTCGCGCGAAGGTAAACACTGGAAGTTAACATGAAAGGTATTATAAAGTTTGACATCGAAATCTCCAGGTTCAAAACTAGCGAACCTAAAAGATTAATTGACTAAGTTTTAACACGTTCTACGATTTAAATGTTTTTCAGTAACGGAATGAATCTGGATCGAATCTGCACTTCAAGAAGCACGGCGACCCAAGAAGTAGACAGTCTCGATAACCTAAGGCACAAAAGAATCAACACGGCACCTCAAAATCATACGTTCCCGCTGTCAGGGGACTGACAATAGCAAAGATCGTGGTGGAGGGGGAGGATACTAAGTCACATACAGCTCCGTTCCCTAACACGCACTTGCTCCCGCAAACCACGAAGCAAACAGAACGGAGTTGCATTGACCGTGGACAATGAAATAGATGAAATGAATGAATAAGCACTTTTTGGACCTCATGATCATACGTGAGACAAGATTTTAAAAGAGGTGGGCAATTACAACTCAACCTGAAAAAATAAATAACATTCTGATTTAAAAAAGGCTTATGGGAATTTAAGTTTTCTCAGGCAGATCAAACCACCATACCTGAGTACCATCTTACCGTAATTTTCATTAGCCAAACTTGAATTCAGTGTCTGTTACTTTCGTACAAATTAACCCATTAACGCCCAACAAAATTTTGTGCGCCCAGTGTTAGCCCAATGTCGTCGCGTCCGTAACAGCATAGTCATGGTTGAGGCTCTCTATCAGCGATGCGGTTACATCGACATCTAGCATTCGGGAACGCAAAAACATATTTATGTGTATCGATGCCTTCTGTCTATTAAAGATATAAACTTCTCAAATTAGAGAATAAGGAGCAAATATGATTGTTCTATAGGAGCACATGTGAGTTACAAAAATTGGCAAAATCTCCATTTGTGGATTACAGTATTTAATGGCTTAAGCTAGTTACCGTATGTGGCTGATATCGTTGGTGTACAAGGGAAAAGACATCTGAAAAAATCGTCATTTCTTAAGCCACATGAAGATATACGTGGTAGAAAATTGTATATTTTATAAGTAAAAAAATGTATAAATTTGTGGTCACAGACAGACACGGTATAAAGAGTGAAACATATAGTTTTATCGACACGAATAAAACGTAACCTCAGAATTAAAACACATTTCTCCAGAAAACCTTTTTGACATGTGTTGTTACTTGTAACTAAGTACAACATTCTGGCGGCGAATGGCGAATAGCCATCCATCCTTCACTACGAATCTTAAGAGCTTCCTCACACACGCCACCGTCGTTCCCCCGCGCGCTACGCTTTCCTGCAGGGCGGGGCGGGGAGGGCGGGGCGTCGCGGCGCCTGCACCGCGGCGAGGACCCTTCGACCTTGCTTTCGCGGTTTTTTGACCCTTCCATTACCCTGGAACGCAGGGGGGAAGGTCGCTTAATTCCTCGGACACCGTTACCACCGGCATAATTAGCGTCAAACCAGACCTTCCACTCTTCCCGCGCAACTTATAAGCGGGGGGACGAGTGAGAGTGCCTGCTGATTCGCCTTCACCGGGTTCGAGACCTTTTGGATTAATCGACGCGGTCGGCCGCATGGGTTTCTCTGTTTACACACAAACAGCCGGGGGAGTCCATCGAACGAAAGAAAAAAAAAAAGTAGCAAACTGATTTGTTCCGACCGTAACGTGTAATTTGAAAGATTTATTCGCCTGCGGCTTCGCGAGTCGGGGATTATTCAAGCGTGTCACGGGCAGGGGGAAGAGGGTGATTTAGGGGCCGTTCGTCGGTGATGTAGAGCGCGCCGCTCACTGCGCGGCATGTGTGCGACGCTTTCCGCCTTGGCCTTTGGATTGGAGTATGCATTTCTTCGCGATGCCTTCCAGCGAACTTACATCACCGAGGTGTCGTAAATGAAAATGTTAATCCCGGTTTCCGCGAAGCGATTCGAAACCTTTTGCTCTAAATCACACCAAATGCTCAGTCAAGAAATAACAAAATACGGATTTGATTTGCATACCGGTAAGAAACTATATATACCCCACAACAACGTGAGCGTAGTTAGAACAAATGAACGTTTAATGAAAAAGGAAAATATTACATTAACCAGATTCCTGATTAAGTTAATAGTGTTTGCAGGTACGTAATAAACGTCCACGTTGCTTCAGGAAACATAATTTCTGTTTGGGTCGTTTTTCACTGTCTGTGTGTAGCAAACAGGAATCTGTTGGCTGAGAAGAAGTATTGTACACTGAATTTAGTCACATCCCTAAACATAATAGTTAACATTTTCTCCTCTAGTTTTATAATCGATTCCACGTGCAAGATTACCATTACCATCCCAATTACTATTTATCATTATGTATATCTGCAGTACTTCTTACCGTGATGTGTGTGGCAGAATAGAACCAATAAACGTAACTTAACAAAAACAGGCGATAAACTGTGTCATCTGATTTTATGATAACGTATATGCTGGTATTTTTTCGTTCAATGGCAATTCTTTGAAGTATACAGATCCTGATATGATATGGTCACAAACGAAACATTTTTTCCCCTCGAAGCATTTAAAAAATCCTTGAGAAACCGGGCTCCCTCTTACGTGAAAAATAAATCGGCCGTTTTGCAAATAATATATTACTCGAGATATGGAAGAAATATTGTCTTCTTAATGTAAATGTGCCATGCAATCAGAACGTCGTAACCAAGGGAACACATAGACTTCTTTAAAGCAAGGATTTCAAAACACGAGAATGCGACGAGAACGCGGGGTGTAGAAAGACCGGTCGTCCCAATAGTTATCATAGCTCTGAGATTTGTTCCGCAAAATCTACGGAAGAACTTGTCTAAACTACCAGATAGTCCAAAAGACTTTGAAGAAAAAGACATTGCTTTATTGAGAACAACCAATATTCTGCCAAAAGTATTTAAGAGGCACCTACAGCCACTAGTTTGGTGTTTTCGCTGCTTAGAAAGCTCGTTGCAATAGACTGGAATACCTTTTACATTTAACTGTCACCTACATCTTTGGCCGTGAATATAGAGGTTTATTAATAGCAACAATAAAAAACAAATAAACAAAAATGTTTCGTAACTACGGAACCATATTTCCCCAACAGCGTATAACATACGTAAGTGCCCGTGATCGTTCGTAATGCCAATTCTTTTAGCTGCAGTTGCATTGCCAATAAACAACCGTCTTTTTTCGTTGGCCTCACTCTTGATGGTAATAAAAGTGAGAACACTTAAAGATCAATCACAAGCAAATGCATTGTACATGAAATTATATATCCAGAAATGATCGGCAATTGTTATCTTCCGCAAATATCTTGTTCGTTGTAATAGAACCACTTGAACCTTCTTCCGTACGATTTAGCCGATATTCTGAAGTCGCTAGTAATTGGGTATTACAAATAGAATGCCATGTTAATATTTCCGGCCCACATTCAGACGTCCATTCTCTCGCCAACGCGATTCAGTCTCTTCCAACAAAACTCGCGTCTATGGTATCCAACATCCCTTTACTGTTCTTCACTTCGAGATCATACAACTCACCAAAATTTTATATTTTCCCATCGGGAAAAAAACCCAACAACAACAACAACACACACACACACACACACACACACACACACACACACACACACACACACCAATTCTTGTGGTTCGCTCAATTTCCGCCGCGTTCATTTCCGCGCCGAGCGGAGGGCGCGAAAGCTCGGGTGGCCTAGAGTCGGCTTGGCGGAACGCGCCCTCCAGAGACACTCGCTCGAGATGGACGGCGTCCGAAACCGGACACGTAATTAAAGAAGTACCAGCGCGCTTGAAAGTGGATCGATAAATATATTAGTTTCACGGCTCTGTGGAGGAAAGCACCGCAGCAATGCGTTTGCCTTAATTAAAGACTGTTTAACGAGCTGTCGAATATATTAAGCGAGATGTCTCAATGCCTTAGATATATCATTACAAATCGTTCTTCTAACTGAAGTAAGAATCCAAATGCACTATCTGTAGGTAAGATGAATGAAGGGATAATACATTTCTTATAAGACGAATTTAGCACGGTTGAAAAAAATTTTTCAGAATGTTCTAATGTGGCTGAAACGATACAATTATAATCCTAAGAATATATTAAAAAAACGCAATAAAATGATTCAGTCCATGACCTTGCAAACCCGAGGAGAACAATACAAAGGAAAAAATCATAATAATTCCATTACATTTGTTCCTGTGACACAACACCTTAATAGCGTACAATAATACGATCAATCTCAGGGAACGTAGATGGGCAAGCACACACGTGCACGACCTCCACAACGCCTGTTTTACTTTCACCGCGCGCAGCTCACACGTTAAAAAAGCGCAATGGCGCACTGCGGAACGCACAAGGGGAATGCAGGGGAAGGCCGGAAGAAAAGGTAGGAAAGCGGGCGAGAACGAATACAAGGCAGAGAAGGAGAAGGAAGAAGTGACGGCTGGGAAGAAACGGGAAGAGTGCGTGGCGTGGGCGGGAGGGAAACGGATAGGGGTTGTAAGCGTGGGAAGAGAGAGGGCGAAGATATGAATGGGACTGGGGCCAGATCAATGAATGGCTACACAGGTGGATGAATGGGGAGGGGGAGGAAAGGTGAAAATTCTAGGGAGACAAACACGGAACAGAGGATAAGCAAGAAGGCAGTGAGATAGCAGGGGAACGACAGGGAAAAGTACGGGGTGAGAACGCGGGAGAGTCAGGGTCGCGGGAAAGGCACATTATCAGGAGGATCATTACTTCTGTTAGTGTAGAGAATGTTTTATCGAGGCACGCGGTGTTTCTCCTACACTGTTTGGTGGGATCCGGCGCAAGCCTACACGTCGGTTTGCGAGGGAAATCATCCAACTGTTATTTCTCCCCACGGGCACCGTCTCAGTCTGAACAACCTCTGGTCTCACGACGTGTGTAGTACTACAGTGCATGAGGGAGAGTGTAAGGGAAGGGGATAGGATAAAGGAGAGAAAAGAATGATCGCGCGTTATCAGTGGTCCGCTTTTTGTATATGTGTATGTGTGAGGGGGCGGGGAGCTCCGGCATTCACCTTATGTGGATCGGAGAAACCACGGAAAATACCGATCATAGTAACCGACCACAAGAATTCGCCTACAGTCAGCGCACCAGATGAAATGTAGTTATAGTGAAAAATTCCAGTACGATCGGGACTCTAACCTTAGGACTTCCCGGACAAAGCAATTGCACCGTCAGCTGCTGGTTCTGGGCTAAACCTGGGGGGTTGAGCGGTGGGTGTTGGGCGGGGGGGGCAGCCGGTTTGGGCGGGGTTGCGAGTGGGCGGGGGCGCGGGGGCAGGGGCTTGGCGAGGGCGGGGGAGCGGAGGCCGTGGGAGTGAACGCTGAGGGCGGGGGTGCGGGGGAGTGGCCGGCGCGGGGGGGCGCGGATGTCATGGGCGTGACGCGTGGGGGCGGGGCGGTCCACGCGGGCTCTGTTCGACTGTCGTCCGCGCGGCGCGGACAGATGTGTAAGGGCGGTGGCGGGCTGGGCCGGGGAGGGCGTCGAGTGGGGGTGGATAATGGCTCTTGTTCGACGCGGCGACGGGCGCTCGCGGCGGCACACGGCGCTGCACGTGGGCAAGGACGGCGCCCGCCTCCCCGATGCGGGGGGCGAGCGGAGCGGCCGCGGCGACGCAGAAAAAAGGGAGCACGACGGAATAGAGGCAGGTGTCGCTCCGAGTGTTGTAATGACCCAATGCCAACTCTTTCCATTCCTTACAAGATATTACAATAGAAGACATTTGGTTGGTTGAAGACGTTGGCTCTCGTTTTATAAAGGAATGTGCTGTGACAGAATACGTAACGGGGTTTGGGAAATCTTTGAACATGGCGTATGAGTTGAGAGATATTTTGTACTTAGTTGTCTACGATGTGTCAGTTGCAGATCCAGGGTAAGGGAAAGAGGGAAATCTCTCGCACCTAAAACTATTCTGTAACTAATAATTCTAACTTGTCACGAAACGTTTAAGCAAATTTTTTTTTAAAATAATTATTAAAACGTATATCGTATCGTATCAAATATAATCGTATCTTGGCATGAGTAGCGTAGCCTGCGATACTTTCCAAAATCTGTAATGACACATTCGACCAAAACATTTTTAATTTCCCCTTCCAATTTCTTTCTCTGGATCCGCCCCTGGATATATTAGAGTAATATTTTGCCCGTATATCGTGGTTGCCAATAATGCCTAGCGAACAACCTTCCTCACACGACTTGAACAAATGAAAAAAAATCACCAGGACTAATTCGGAAGATGAGAAAACTTATAAAATGATCATATATCTACGGCGATGAGCAGTTACGAATAAAATACATACAAGAGAGAAAAATGCATGGCCGAAGATAAACTGAACGAACAGAAGGGTATGTGATAAGTTATTATTGATAGATTTTCATATCCCATGTGGGCAAGATCCTACTGCTAGGCAGAGAATCTTACATGAAAAAAGCTTTTCGAGCAGCCACTTTGAGAAGAACGTCTTCGAAAATAAGTGGAGGCGGGAAGGTTCGAGAGCATCGAAAATATTCACGCATTTCGGAGAAAGTTAAACATTAATTTAAAAAAAAGAGGTATCACGTTTCAGACACTTGTTTACCTCTGATGGACAAAAGACAGTCCATTAATATGCATAAAAGCGAATGTCGGAATTCCTGTACGCTCTGTTGCCTTTACTTTCCCTCGATTCATCACTCCCGATCGAGATACCCCGTTAAGTGCGCGACCCCAATCATTCTCCTGGCACTTGCGGCCCAATGTATTTGTAGTGCTCAGTCAACTGAAGACCGCCCGCCCAAAGAATACAAATGGTCGACCCGCTGCATTCGGTCAATGTTTAACGAGGACGCGAAAGCATTTCTCGTGTGACTGGACTCGCAGCGGATAAGTGCAAGTCAGAACGAAAGGAAATGCTAAGTCAACAGGACCGTTGCTCTATCTATTGGATTTCTTAATGAACCCACTTACACAATGCTCCCAGCAAATATGTTCTCGTGTATGAGGACTTCCATAAACACGGGACTAAAAAAAGAACACCAAACTTCATGACAGCGAAAGTTGTTTGATACTGCGTGGTATACTAATTGATGAATTAAATACCTACAGAATAAATGAAAATGCTGTATCAGAATCACTGTTGACACATTCGTAATAAGCCTTTAAGCATAATTTTAAAAAAAATGCCATACAAAATATCGTGTCTAGTACAGCCGATGTGGAAGTAATTGGCTAAGAGAGGAATGTTACAGAATTGTTAACAGGCAGATATTATATGATTATTTTCCATTTCAACGTCTTACCACACACTCTTTAAAGTTTCGTTTATTTTTCACTTGCTTAATAAAAAAATATATATTCTACTCGCGAATTGCACCCTCAATGCTTGCCTGCGTTTCACGATTAATCGTTATTCAGATTTCACGAAAAATTCCTAAAGTCGACAATGAATGGACCCACAGAGTTCACGCAAATTCGGGGAGGGGGGGAGTATCAACGCGGAATCTATCAGCTGCGGTGGTAGCAGGTGACATTGCTTATTATTATATTACCAGTGGCCTGCAGCAGCAAACATGCCGATGAAACACACGCACAATGTATTTCATCATACAACACAATGTGTTCGCACATACAATTCACCAACCACAAATAAAATACTCTCGTACGACACTACAATAACCTAATTGTTAAAACAAAAACTGTCTTCACGAACACACTATTATCACAGAACAGAAAAAAGTTTTTCACATTTCAAGAATATTTTTTAAAGCTAAAATTCCATAATGCAAAACGTGATTAGCATATTTTTGATGAACGGGCGACCTCTTCCTTGGGATCTTGCTGTCGCAGGAGGTCAGTAGGTTGTCGTAAATCGTGATTCCTTCTATATAATAACTCAGTCGGTTCGCGCTGTTTGACAATAGTCGGAATAACGCATTCAAAAATTTGCCAGTAAAAGTCGAAACTATTTTACTGTTTTTGAAATTTCCTGGAGGGAATCTAACAAAATCTCTCACATGTCCGGAGACTATTTTTTTTTTCTTTCGATTCCTCTGCGCATAGAAAATTAGTAATATAGATTACTAACTCCCAGAATTTATTTTGGTTGCATTTCCTCTTCTATACCCCATCAAAAAAGCTGATGAATGATGATTTGTACCCTCAAACCGTCTCTGATATTTCCAGCTCAAAACGTCTACGGCTCGTCGAATTACACGAAGCCCAAAACAGAAACCGCCTCCGTGCGACGAGTGGGGGGGCCAATTGAGTCCACGCGCATTCGGCGGGTCGGCGCGGGGGCAAGCGACCGTAACAGCGGCGGCCGCGGCAGCAGGTGGCGCAGTCAATGCCGCAGAGCCCAAGGGGAACCGCGGGGGAGAGGGGGGGGGGGGGGGGCGGGACTTGTAGCGGCGCCCGGCGGGGCGCGGGCGCACGTCGGGCTCGGCCCGACCGGCGGGCGTTGGCCGCGCGCGATGTGTCCGCGATAAGGGAACACGAGCAGGTAAGCCCCGCGCCACCGGCCGCTGCTCGCGGGGCCGATGTAACCCGAGCCGCCGCGCGACGGCGCAGAACGAATGGGTGCCGGCGCCGCACAACGCGCGATTGTGCGAGGACGCCGGGTAAGGCCGCGCTCTGGGCGCGTCGGAAGCTCGCTCACTCCTCGGGAGGCACTTGTTTCTGGCATTGTGAGCATTTGCTACTTGTTGATTTGTAGAGGGTTGGCTTCTTAATCTGATCGTCGGAAGAAGAACACTTAGGAGAGGACAGGGAGCGCGATCAAATAAATTATATATATATAATATATATATATATATATATATATATATATATTATATATATATATATATATACTGACTGCAACTATTATGGAAGGTCTAAAACGGTATTGATGTTATGATTAATATGTAAACGCTATGATAAATGAAACGGAAATCTGCAGTAAGGACTCTAATTAAGCAGCTGACTGCATTCAAGTTGTTTTTGACATAATATGAACAGATGTCAATCGGCTATGTCTCTTGAGAGTAACATTCGCATAAAATACAAGAGAAATAATGTGCACTGAAATTGAAGTGTGTAAGATTTAATTACTCCCAATGCTGTTCTTTCTTAGGCACGCACTTTTACGAATTCTCTTGAAAATCAAATGGTAAAGTGTGTTAACTAAATTTTCATAAACATGGGAAAAACTTCAGTACGAAATACTGAGATACATTGAAATGAACACTTTATTTAAAAAAACTACTATTTTCATTACTGAATTCCCAAACAGTGTGGAACTTCCTTAATTGTATATGGTTCTTCATCAGAGCAAAAATATTCTGAGCCGCTTAAATAAAAATTTAAAAATATTCCGAAAACGTTTATAAGCATTAAAAGGTAACACACGACTAAAAAGCTTTCTTTTTTTTCTTGCCTTATCATTTCCCGAATCTTAGCGTACCTCTAGGCAACAGAGTCAATTATCTTCAGAGAAACGCCTGGTCGGTTTTCAATAAGCAATTATATCAAATACTTCAACATGTCCGGAACAGATTATTTAAAGGGCAAAATTATCAATCCATCATTTATATTCTGACCAACAAATAAAAATACCGCTTATTCAGCAACGAAGGTTAGCAAGTGTAATCGATACCGCTATCGCTGCCTTCAAAAAATTATTAAGAAGCATGAATGCGTTCACTGAAGCGTAGAAACACCTGGGAGGCGGAGCCGTTAAGTTTTTGTACTATGCATTTATTCCTCGAGCCAATTAAGTCTACTTGAGGTTAGAAGAAAACTGCATTTGTCGTTAGAAGAAAACGCTATAAAATTAATTCAGCTATGAGTTTAATGTTAAGCATAGACAATAAGAAATCGTACTGTGCCAACGCAGATCTGTCAACGACCTACTACCATCCTCCCCTTTAAAAAGCATGAGACGGCCTCAGTACCTAAGTTGTATCAAGCAATAATATTAACATAATTTACATAAGCTGTCAGCGGGCATTGACATTAAGAGCGCAAAAGTAAACTTTCACAATAAGCACACGCTGTAGAAGGCGGTTATAATATTCGAATTAACATTCAGGCAGGTAGAAGACAATGGAACAATGGCTTTCCAGTTGTATCTAGTAAAACAAATCTCTCAGACAACATTAATTAATTAATTAATTAGCTACCTTCTAAGACTAGAGATAATCATGGTGAGATACGGTAAATTTGTTTAAACCATAATCAAACACGATTAAACCATAATCAAATCAATATCTTAATCCGCAAAAAAGATACATCTACATCAGCTAACACCGGCTGCGATTAGCTCAGAGCCAGCACTACCGCTCGCTCTGCAACGACTCTGGTCGCAAGGTTCTACAGTTGGAGATTCGATGGTGGAGATTTTACGACACTAGGTAGCTGCGAAATGCTGTGCAGAATTTTTACTTCTTCCTTGCCCCAACCTCTCCCCTCATTTATACACACACACTCACATGCAGTACACTACCACACATGACAGGAGACCAGTAAGGAAGTTAGAGCTTGTTCCGACTGAGACCATGCCCGCTGGATGTAGGAACACATCGGGTCGGATCTCACCAACTATCGGGGAGGAACGCACTGC
Source organism: Gryllus bimaculatus (assembly GCA_017312745.1). Taxonomy (NCBI): domain Eukaryota; kingdom Metazoa; phylum Arthropoda; class Insecta; order Orthoptera; family Gryllidae; genus Gryllus; species Gryllus bimaculatus. Next base: position 9,432,505 of record BOPP01000038.1, on the reverse strand, counting down.
TTTCTCTCGCGATAAAAAAATTATCACACTAAAGGGACTAATGACCATAGCAGTTGGCGTGTCATAATCAGCTCTCTAGCAAAACATTCACCTCAGGTACAGCAGAAAAGGCGTGGGTACTGGGAATCTTAATAAAGAGGCAGCGGCGGCGGCGGCAGGGCGGGCGGGGCCCGTGCTGCAACAACTTCCGCGGGCGCGGCAGACGCAACGGGGAACGGTTC